>PVHP010012849.1:0-42073 GCA_004024765.1 Zapus hudsonius
CTTTTCTTTCTTTTTGATGTAAGGTTCTCTTGCTCCAGCCCAGGCTGATCTGCTGGCCTCAAACTCACAGCAATCCTCCTAACTGGGTTTCCAGAGTGCTGGGATTAGGGGTGTGTGCCACCATGCCTGGCTTTCTCTCTTTTTTCTTTTTCTTTTTTTAATGTTTTTCCTTGGAGAATCCAGGTCAGCCTGTAAACATCTCCTAGCCCTTCATAACCACCATTCTACTTTCTGTGTATATGACTGACTACTCTAAGCAATCTGTCGGTTACCTTTCTCCTTGGTGAGAAAACTCATCTGACAAAAGTCAGGTTAAAGGAGGAAGGGTTTATTTCAGCTTACAGTACCAGATGACAGTCCCTCATGGGCTGGAAGGCTAGGCAGCAGGAGCTTGAGGTAGCTTGTCACACTTAGCACTATGAAGAAGCAGAGAACGATGAATGCCAGCACCCAGCCAGCTCCCTGAGGAATAGTACCACCCACCTCAGTTAACCTGATCTAGAAAATCCCTCACAGACATGCTCAAAGATTTGGTTCTGTGCAGGAGAGAAGGTTCAGAATTTAAGGTTTTCACCTACAAAGCCTAACCATCTGGGTTTGATTCCCCAGCCCCCAGGTAAAAGCCAGATGCACAAAGTGGCACATGTATCTGGAGTTCATTTGCAGTGGCTCGAGGCCCTGGCTCACCCATTCTCTCTCTGTGTTTCTCTTCTCTTTTTCTCTGCTTGCAAATATATATGTTTCCACAGTGATTTTAAATCCTGCAAAGTTGACATCCAAGATTAAACCTCATATGTATGTTGAATTAATGTTCACATGTGGCTCATTTATATGGTTCACATATATAATATTCCCATATGAACATTTTTATATGTTCATATAAGTAAGGAACTACTTTCATTCTTTTTCATATGGCTATCCAGTTTTCCCAGAACTATTTGTTGTAAAGATCATCACTTTTCTCTATTGAATGTTCCTGGAATCTTTTATCATTATTTTTCAAAATTGAGGTAAAATGCATAATAACATAAAAATCACCATGTAATCATTTTAAGTGTACTGTTAGTTCCTTTGCATTAAGTGCATGCATCCACGCTCCCCAGCCTTTTCTAGAAACCTTTCTGTCTTGCCACGCGGAATCCCATAGGTGTTAAACAACTCCGGCTCATCCTCCCTCTTCCCAGGCTATGAATTGGATTGCTCGAGATATGTTTGATAAGAACTGTTATACAACATTTCTCTGTTAGTGGTATGTTTATTTCAGTTAGCATAATGGCCCCAGTCAAGATTTTCAGCAGTTTGATATGCTTAATGTGTTTGTCTTTCATCCTGCCCGACATTCATTGAGCTTCTGAAATATGTAACTCGGTGTCTTTCACCAAGTTGCACATAGTTTCACTTATTTTATCAAATATTTTATGCTTTGTTCTCTTGTGGAGTCAATTTACACGTATTTTTGAATTTTTTGCTTTTGTCCCACAAATATGTGTCTCTGTTCAATTTCTTGTGCATTTTCTCTTACACTTATATTAGATATTTTATGATAATTTATTAGATTATATGTGTGTGTGTTTTCAAATTCACTCCCATTGTCTTCATTCTATTGAGACTATGATAGCTTGTTTTTTTCCCCAACTTTATTTTTATTTCTAGAATTTCTATTTGTCCTATTAACAATGTCTACTTATCTGCCTGTATTTTCAATTTATATTGATTATGAACATGGTTTCCTTGACATCCTAAAGCATAGTTATAATTGATGCATGAAGTCCCTTTTCTGTGAGTGAATTTGAGTTATTGTAGAATCTGTCTGTTTTGGTTATCTTTTTTTCTTGATAGGAAATTGTGTTTTTCTACTTACTATATATATTGAGTAATTTTGAATTGTAGATCCTGGCTCTTATTTATCTTCACTAGTGTTATCTCTGTCATGTTGTAGTAACTCTGGTTCCCTAAGTCTTCTGGGTCTATAATCTATGAGGACTATGGGTTTCCTAAGAACTTTAGTTGTCAAACTTAATGATTACAGTGGCTTGTCCTCAAGTTAAAATTCCCAAAGAAATAAGAAATAGCTTCCATGTTCTGCCCATCTTCCAGTTGTTAACTCCGTTTCAATTTCTGTCTGTTTTCCTCCTCTCTCCAGCAGTTGCTCTGTATGCTTCCTTCAGTTTGTAGCTGCTGTCTGTGGAGGCCATCAGCCATACCCACAGAAATCTCATTTTACTCTTTTATGCATATGTTTTAAGTCTGTTCCATTAAAAAATGAAAAGCATACTCATATACCCCATGTGCCCATGCGTTCTTGTTATCAATTTCTTTAAAACAGATTGTGTCCATGTTGGCTTTACTTTCTCATTTCACAACTCACTTTAATCTAACTTTCCTTCCTAGACTTTCAAAAATTGAGTTTCTTCTCAAAGACTGGGATATGTGTTTGTGCATGTATGTCCAGTGGATTTCTGCTCTGTATTAGATAAACTCCTTTGTGTCTACTCTTTCTTGACTCTCTCCCTCCCCACAGCTTCCCTTGACAGTGCTCTCTTATATTTTGTCCCCATGCCTTTGGCTGTTTGCCTCACAGACATTATTGAGCCCTCAGAAGTAGAAAATGGCTTTGTCCTAGACTTAGTTTCTCCTCATAAGATTCTTTCCCCGGATGACCTTACCTATGCTGGTATTAGCTACTTTTCTTACTGCTGTGGTCCAATGCCTAACAGAGGGAACGTCAGAAAGGGCTTGTTTTGGCTCACAGTTTGAAGTCACATCCTCACATGTGATAGGGAAGGCATTGTGGGAGCAGCTAGCAGAAGCATGAAGTGACTGGTTACATTGCATCCAAGTCAGGAAGCATGGTTTGAAGGCACAGTTCATTATGATGGGGAGGGCATGGTGGGAGCAGCTGGTGGGAGTGTGAGCTGGCTGGTCTCATGGTATCCAGTCAGGAAGTTCAGAGATGAATGCTGGTGCACAGGTCACTTTCCCTGCCTGTATGCAGAATAGTGCCAACCCACATACATGGAAGGTCTTCCTTCCTCAGTCCATCCTCTCTGGAAATGCTGTCACAGACATGCCCAGAGGTGGTTCCTAGGTGTTTCTGAATGACATCAAGGTGGCAACATTAATGATTACCATATTAAAGACTTCAAGTGCCACCTGTTCACTATACTCTGTCTTTACATTTATACCTCTATATCCTTATCTGATACTTCAAAGATATCCCAACACAGCCTGACCCACATTGAGCTGATATCTTCCATCGCAGAGCAGCCCTCTCTCATGTCCCTTTTCTGATTCTTTTCCATGTGTAACAGCAGTGGGAATCCCCTAGAGCCCCTTCAGACTTTCACCAGTCAGCATCTAGTTTAATACCATGTCTTGTTTCTTTCCCCTTTCCCTTTTCCACTCCTGGTTCACTTGAGATGACCAAGTTGGAGAGCCATGTTTTAGGATCAGGGTTGGGGGAGGAGGGTTGCTAATGTACAATATGTCAAGTACTCTAATTTTAATTTATTGAAGATAAACCCACCAGCTTTTCTATTAAACTAGCTACTCCTTTCAGCCTCCTGCTTGGGTTAGGAAAATGTTTTTCCCCTAGGTAACTACTGTAGAACTTTGGAGTAAGTTGGTGATTCCCTCTGTATTGATCCAGTTAGTTGTTATGTTTTGCCCATTTTCTCCTATATACAGATACTGCTTTTATCCATCCCTATTTCTATTAGTTGTAGTTGTACTTGCCACCAAATAAGCTATAATCGGTAGACTACTTGGAATTCTGTTCAGACTTTATTTAAATGGGCATAATGGGTTAAAAACAAAGCCCATTGATGTAGTAAAAATACATTTATTATGTAATTTAAAAATCTATGATTTTTCATACTCTGCAGATTGCATGCTTTAGCAACTAAAAATAATCCCTAGAAATATAGTTAAATTCAGACCAATAAGTGCAACTTCTATTTATTCCTTTATAAAAATATCTACTGAACACGTACTGTGAGCTGTTTTTTAAGGAGCTGGGGATATAGCAGAACAAAATTGACATTATCTTCTTTATTTCCTTCCTTATGAACTTCCTTTCCCAGAGAGAGATGATAATCAGACAGATCAGTAGATAATAAAATATATTCCAAGTATGCTATGGATGTAGAGAACTTTTCTTGTTTTAAACAAATGATTTTCATAGTAATTTATTCAGTCCAGGCTGTATATGCAGTGGATGTACCTTCCTGTAAACATCCTCAGAGACCCACCCAAGATCATTAAAAAGACCAAGTTGAAAACAAACCTAACCATCAGTAGCCCACCTTAACAAATGGGCTGACTCACTATGTTACTAGAATTCCCTGACAAACTTATAGGCACCTCAACCATCAGTCTCCTCCTCACCCCCACCCCTTCAATTCTCATATAACCTCAGAAAGGGGTCTGGTGAGTCTTATGTTTGTGAGCTTCTCCCCACCCTCTATGAGACAGTGATTTAAGCTGGAGTAAATAGCTACACAAATCTGTTTAAATTCTAACAGAGTCACCTGGCTCCATAGTCGAGAGAGTATTGATTACTGTTCATATAAGCAATTTAGCTATACTCATAGCTTCTATTTCCTTTGATTTGTATCACATTAGCTGGTGTACTACTTTAAATTTTGTTAAAAATACTTTTGTTAAAAATACTTAACAAATTAAAGATATTTCAGGATAAGTCTGTGGGGGATATTTTACATTCTAACCATCACAACTGTGCTCATCCTTCTATAGTAGATAATGTTTATATTTTGAACTTTTCCACTCATAAAACAAAGCTCATTGCAAATATATGGAGCTAGAGTTTTCTCATTGCCCATTTCAGCATGAATTACTTTGAAAAATAAGTTGAAATCCTCTTGGCATGAGAAAATTATCATGACGATCAACCATATGGCTTGAACCCCAGAGAATATAGAGTGCTGTGCTGGTAAGTCAGTGCACAATACAAGTTGCTGCTGCTTTAAACGGACATTAGATGAAGATGGTTTCCAACTTTGTTCTTGTCATTCAAGGGAAAAATTTTTCTAGACTTCTTAATCTCTCTACATCCTTCCTTACAAAAATGAGATTCTTCAGCCAATCATAGAACCCTTCTAAGCAGCTCACATTTTTTCTGAAAAGTCATTCCTTTTTAATTTATAAGGAGAAAAAAATTTTTATATCATAGTGTAGGAGTTTCAGAGTCTGAGAAACTATGAGTGATAAAGGCATTTGTTTGACAGCTGGTAATATGTCATGGCAGAAACACAAGCAGAAACAATTGCTTATATCTCAAACCAACACAGAGAATGGGCCGGGGGTGGGTGGGTGGGCATGATCTCTTTGGGTTGCACAATACCAATAAACTAAGGACCTTCCACAAGGTTCGTTCCCTCTTGCAGGTCCACAGCATCCTCCCCGCCCCGCCCCCCCCACCAATAGTGCTACCCTGGGGACCAAGTCTTGAATATATGGATGTAAGGCCATTCTTAAAGCATTACTAATGTATTCTAATTCAACTTATTCCTACTAAAGCCGGGTCTTTGAGAAACTATTTTTTTCCAGCAATGATGTGGTTTATGATCTTACTGGAAATCAATTTCTTGTCATTGAAATAATAGGTACCAGGGTGAATGCATTCCACAAATTGCATAGTTAACTGAATTCCTAAATTGGCTTTGTGATGAATCAACGATGGTGTTGTGAAACACTCGAACTCTACAAATGAGGTTTGTCAAATTGTGGTGCAGCATGGTACTGAAAACCAATCATGAAAATGTTACACGATCAGAAGTTTACACATAAGTTGAGACCAGTTAGTATAAAAATTAGTAAGTAAAGCTTTTTATCTGTATTTGCAACTATTTTTAATTGTAAATATTCATATAATGTTTTCTTTCTGTAATGTGTGCTCCAAGCTTTCATCTCCATGTATTCATCCAGCTCATAGGGAAATCAAACAACGTTGGGAAGAATAAGAGAACCCACCTATCTTTGTTCTAGCTTTCTCAGGAGTGGGCCTTTGTGTTCTCAATTGCGAATCTAATTGGCCTACTCAATGCTGGCACTACCACCCAAAGCAGGCACATCCTTCAGAGTAACTGCTATCAGTAATGTGACTTTTTTTTGGGGGGGGGCTTACTATTTTTCTATTTTGTTGGGCTTTCCAACTTGTTCCGAGTATATAATCAGAGAGGCAATTAGGGAAATGTCCTCAGAGTACCACAATTTGGTATTTTCATCAGTCACATTGAGAAATAAAAATGAAAATTGGAGGGAGAAAGTTTTATGTATCCAAGGCCCACACCTTTGGGTCTTGAGGTTTAGAGAAGAAACACATTGACCTTACTGTTCATAGAGGCTTATTTTACACCAAGCAGATTTTACTATGTGTGTGCTTGGCTTTGAACTTCTATAGTTTGGGGGAGAAGTTCTGGCAGTCATGAGTTGCTATTTTTTTTAATCTGTTTTGAATGTATATGTGTGTGTGTGTGTGTGTGTGTGTGTGTGTGTGTGTGTGTGCGCGCACGTGTGTGCCTATGTAGGGTGTCTTCCTCTATCTCTCTTCCACTTTATTTTCTCGAGATGGAATCTTTCACTGAACCTGTGAGCCCCAGTGACAGGACCAGGATTAGTCCCTCACGGTCATGCTCAGCTTTTTACGTGGGTGCTATGAGTTAGACTCAGATGATTGCAGACACTATCAGGCTCTTGTCATAAGCTTTTGTTTGTTTTTTTTTTTTGCCAAAAATTTCTAAATAAGAAATTCACAAACCACTGAGCTATCTCTCCAGCCATAAGAAAACATTTTATTGAGAGCCGGGTATGGTTGTGCATGCCTTTAATCCCAGCATTTGGGAGTTCTAGGCCACTTTGAGACTACACAATGAATTCCAGGTCAGCCTGGGCAAGAGTGAGACCTAAACTACAAACACACCAAAAATTTGATGATTTAAAAATAACTGTCTGGTGTAGAAGGTGAAGGTAAAGTAGATAAAAAGAAAGCCACTCGGGTCCAGAAAGAGTCATTAGCTCTTCTGCATTAGGGTCCAATTTAAGAAGTAGAATAAATTCTTAAGACAGTTAAGTAGTTCTTCTGACAGGAGTTGGGGAATAGCAAAGAGAGGTTAATTAATCATATTAGAGAATTAAAATTACGTTAAGAAGCATTATAATTGCTTTGGTATGGGATTGTGTCAAGGGTTATCTTCAGTTGGAACAAATTTGCAATGAAGAATTCTTCCTGATTAGGCAGGCTTCATGGCCACTGTAATTCTAGAAGTCTAGGAAATGGAGACAGTCAGTGTGGCACAGGCTCCTCAAAGATAGTGTGGGTCTGTCAGGGCCTGTGTCCTGGGAAGCAGCTGGTGCCCAAAAGCCAAGGCTCCATGTGAAGATGGCCTTGTGGATGGGGAGAGAGCCCCAGCCTGGAGTTAGGAGCTGTCCCCTTGCAGTTTCCTGAAAGAACAAAAGGCCTCCAATGACTGGAGAGAGAGCTCAGTTAGTAAAGCGCTGGCCTCACAAGCGAGAGGACCTGAGTTCGATTCCCAGAATCCCCTGGGGGGGGCGGGAGAAAAGCAACACCTGGATGTGCTGTGATTCCAGCTCTGGGGAAGTGGAGATAGCAAGATCCTGGGGCTCGCTGGCCAGACAGTTGAATAATTAGTGAGCTCCAAGCCAGTGAAAGGACCTGTCTCAAAGACGGGTGAACAGTGTCTGAGGAGAACTACACTCAAGGTTATCTGCTGGCCTCCACATGCATGTGCACACACATTCATCTGCACATGGTAGCATGCACATATCCACGTCCACACATGCAGAAAGAAAGAAAGAAAGAAAGAAAGAAAGAAAGAAAGAAGGAAGGAAGGAAAGAAGGAAGGAAAGAAAGGAAAGAAGGAAGAAAGAAAGAAGTGAAGGAAGGAAGAAAAAAAGAAAGAAGAAATGCATACTATGCTTTAGTTATGCCTGTCGTCACAGAGCCAAAACTTGTCATCTTGGTCTCCCTCCAAAGCTAAGTATAATAGTAACCTAAACAAGCTTTATGTCTTTGATATCAAGATGAATTAAGGGGCTGTAGAGATGGCCAAATGATTCAGGTGCTTGCCTGCAAAGCCTAATGACCCAGGTTACATTCCCCAGTACCCATATAAAGCCAGATGCACAAAGTGGTGCGTGCATCTGGAGTTTGTTTATAGTGGCTGGAGGCCCTGGCACACTCATATTCTTTCTGTCTCTCTCTCTCTCTCTCTCTCTCTCTCTCTCTCTCTCTGTATTTCTCTGCTTGCAAATCAATAAATGAAATACCTTTTTAAAAAAAGATTAATTAAAACAGTTAATGGGCAAAACAGCTTCCATAGTTTTACTTGCCCCGAAGGGCTAATGTAATCATGAAAATGACCAAATCATCCCTACTTCAAATTTCACCAACTATAACTGTAGCTGTTTGACCAACACTTCCTAACACTTTCTATTGCAAAGTGTATGCAGTGTGTACAATAAACTTAAATTTTCTCCAAGTTAATCTAATTTTACTTTTCACAACTTCCTATGTGAAGACAGAGGCAGCGCAGATGGATTTTTTTTCCTGAGCATGGGAATATAAAGAAATGTAAATGAAAATGTTAAATACATACTGTCATAGTCAGCCACATGTCACTGGGATGAGCCTCCAAACCAGACACAGTTATGGGAGGAAAGGATTTATTGAAGTTACAGATCCAGGGGAAGTTCCATAATGGTAAAAGAGGTTGACTACCTTTCACAGGTCCAAGCAGAGAGAGACAGAGAGAAGCCATTGCCAACACACACACACACACACACACACACATACACACACACACACACACACACACACACACCAGCAAACAGGCAGGGGGAAGGAAGAGAGAGATTTCCTCGTTTTCTTACATCCTGTCCCTTACTGAGAGGGCTACCCACTCTGGAGGAAGGACTCACTCTGGAGGAGGGTTTCTGTAAGCAGCCTCAGAGACCCATTCAAGATTACTGTGGATTACTAATCAGGTCATGTTGACAACAAAACTTAACCATCACATACCATCTCCATAATTTCACTTACAGAGTTTTCTCACTGGGGATAAGAATGCAGGTTATGGAATATGATCATCTGGTCTTGAATGAGGGACATCCTGTTGAGATTGGAACCAAAATTGCCTTTCCCTGCAGATACCATGGGATTTCTGTTGAAGTCTTGATACTCCTGACTCTGGGGATGTAAAATTTTACCTGAACAAACTGATCCCAGAGCAAAAGAATGACTGTCCACACTGGTGTGGCCATGGGCTGTGACAGTTCTGTCTAAGTAACATTTCTTTTTAAAAAAAGAATATTTTATTCATTTTCAAGCAGAGAGAAAGAGAGGGGGTCACTAGGGCCACCACCTTGTGGGTCTGGCTTATGTGGGTCCTGGGGAATTGAACCCGGGGCCTTAGGCACTGGAGGCAAATGCCTTAACCGTTGAGCCATCTCTCCAGCCCGAAGTAACATTTCTTTTAGAGTGAGGCTCCTGAGAGACTAAACATTGAATAACTGTGGAGCTTCAGGTTCTTCAGTATAATTCCTGGAGAAGCTGATGTGTGTGCTGGAGGGAAACACATGCTATGAGACCTCTGGGTGAGCTTGAGTAGCACAAGAAATGGGAAGGAGAAGAGAGGATAGTTGTATTTCACAAGTCAAGTTTACACTTTGACTTTTGATACATAGGGCAAGACAGTTCTTCTTTAGACTTTAATTTCCTTGAATTTTAGTGTCTCTGAATTTCAACTTGTATAGGAATTAAATCTTTAGAGTAAATTTCTTTCTTGAAATTTAATAGCAGAAGGGAAATTGTGTTCAAATAAGAGGTATTTCTTTCAGGTTTTCTTTTCTTTCTTTCTTTCTTTCCTTCCTTCCTTCCTTCCTTCCTTTCTTTTTTTTCTTTTCTTTGAGGCAGAGTCTCACTCTAGCCCAGGCTGAACTGAAATTTACTCTATAGCCCAGGCTGGCTGTAAACTCATGGCAATCCTCCTACCTCAGCATCCCCAGTGCTAGGATTAAAGGCATGTGCCATCACACGGTGCTTACTTCTTTCTTTTTTTTTTTCTTTTCGGTTTTTCAAGGTAGGTTCTCACTCTAGTCCAGGCTGACCACCACACCCAGCTAGGTTCACTTATTTCTTAAAGCTAGGATTTTGTCCAGTGGCCACACTAGGGAGGTGGGTAGTTGTCTCAGTTCCAACCATGAAAAAAAATGAGATATTAGGTTACCTATTTACCTATAAAAAAGTGGTAGTCTTGCATGGTGGTGCACACCTTTAATCCCAGGACTCAGGAGGCAGAGGTAGGAGGATGGCCTTGAGTTCAAGGCCAGCCTGAGACTCCATAGTGAATTCCAGGTCAGCCTGGGCTAGAGTGAGACCCTACCTCAAAAAAGAAAAGAAAAGAAGAGAAAAGAAAATCGTGGTAGAGTATCAAATGTTAGAGAAATTATTTCTCATAAGGTAAATCTGATTTCTCCAATTTTAGCTTTTAGACTTCTCATTCTGTTTAAATTACAGAACCCTGTCCCCTGTATTAGAAACTTCATTCGTAATGTACAATATGAGTCCTCACATGTGGAATGAGTGCTTGGCAATTTGTGGTCATGTCACCCTTCTCTTTCTGACCACTGGCATTTTGGACAAATTATATTGGCTAATTTTACAGTCTTTCAAATTTATTTTTCATGGTATAAACAAAATGCCATGAATACAAAATGATTTGATTTGATATTCAGGCTGCTAGGACTCAGAAGTGACCTTCCACTGCTCGCTATGAATTTCCAAGCTGTGTAAAATCTATAACTCTAAACATGAGCTCTCAATCACCATGTTTGTCTCTTCACAAGGCAAAAACCTAAATGTGTAAAACAGACTCATGATTCAACACAGAACTTTGAACAGTAAAAAATGCACTGCTCAATGGCAAGTTAACCCAACATATTTTTAGTAGGGGCATTAGACATACAACCTAAATACCCAAAAGTGGTAAGCTTAAATAATAATACCATGGAAAAGCATAAAATCATCAAATATTTTGAAGCATTTTGATAACATCAAATACTTATGTTTTAATGAGGGAGGGAAATTGTATATAAATGTGATGATGTATAGTGGCAGGGGGCTGGAGTGATGGCTCAGCAGTTAAGACACTTGCCTGCAAAGCCTAAGATCCTGGGTTCGATTCCCCAATACCCACATAAATCCAGATGCACAAGGTGACACATGTGTAGTGCTGGAAGCTGTTACATGAGCCGTCAGGGGAAATTGACCAAAAATATTCTGAGAAAGCAGAGGTTATCAATATACAACACTGAATGATGCCATGAGAACGATGAAGACTGGTAGAGACCAGTAATGCCAAGAAGTGCTCAACCATACAATAGTGGCACCAAACTTGGGTAGGTAATCAACAGCTTATTAATTGGCTAAGAGATCTGCTGAGAAGCAGGTAACTCTTAACTGGAACTGGGAATCCCATATGAAACCAAGAACCTGGGCTCCAAGGGGAAACACCCACTTACCAGAGATCTACAGAAAGGCTATACCCATTAGAATCTTACAAAGTTTGTCTCATTTAAGCTATACTGATCTCACTCTCAATGGAGATTCTGTTTGTATGTTTCAGAAGCCAGCTAGAATACCCACCAACAGGACTGGAGATGTTTCCTGTCACCCAGGCAGGAGATGAACCACCCCTAATTTATGATATAGAGCCCAAAGGAAACCTTCGAGGAAGTGGTGAGATGAGCAAGAGACCTACCTCCACAGCAAGTCAGATGACCTGTGAAAGGATAATGGAGACAGACACTGAGGATACCCAACACAATCCAAAGCAGAAATCCAGAGACTCTTAAGACATCAAGAGTAAAGCAGACCTAAAACTCACCCACCATGACTCAGTGATCTGAGTGAAAGAGGGGGTGGAAAGATTGTAAGAGCCATGGTGGGGGGAGAAAGAAAAAAATCTGGCTACCTCTGGTACAATCCATAACCTCTGATGGATCCCATGGACTGGATCCAGCAAACTCATGTAGGAAGTCCCCCATCAGGTTGGGTACAGGGAGGAGGGAAATGGAGATACCACCATAAGACTTGCTCATGCAATGTATCTAATTATTTATAATAAATATGGAAAAAATATCAGATAGCAGCCAGAGCTCAATTTGGCTTTCTACACATCCTACAGCTGGACTCAAGATCCACCCCCAGCGACACACCTCTTCCAGCAGAACTCTGGAAGCTTAATCTTAAAGAGAAATAACAAAGGCTATTGGAACATTACATGTAAACCCACCATGTGCTTGCTTGCAAAGCCTGCTAGCCCAGGTTCAATTCCCTAGCCACCCACAAAAAGCTGGATGGGCATTTGTTTACAGCAGCAAGAGACATTGGTGTGTGTGTGTGTGTGTGTGTGTGTGTGTGTGTGTGTGTGTGTGTGTGTGTATGTGTGTGCGTACACACACATGCACACCAAAAAAATCAAAATAAGTAATTCTTTTCAAGGGGGTGAGGCTGGGGAGATAGCTCAGTGGTTAAAGGCACTTGCTTGCAAATCCTACTGCTTTTGTTTCAATTCCCCCAGTTCCCATGATAAAGTCAAGCCCCCACAAAGCACAAACATTTTATATCCCTTTATAGGGAAAAAGATTCTGCATGCCCTCTCATCACACACACACACACACATACACACACACATACACACAATCTCTCACTCAAACATACTCACTCACACATGCATACACACACACTTGCACACCACTCACAGATACTCACACAGACACACATACAATCTCTCACACACACATAGCACATGTGCAAATAAGTAAAAATTAAAAAATATGTATGATGTATATCCGTGCACACATACATACACATATCCATATACATATATACACATATATGTATATATTAATCATCTTTCTAGTACTATAACAAAATATCTGATACAATCAGTTTACTTTGGCTCACAGTTTTGGATGTATCCATCCATAATCAATTGCCCTATAGCTTTGGGCCAGCCTGTGGCCAGGCAGAATGTAGATGTAGTAAAACTATCCTCCTCTTCACCAAAAAGCAGCAGAAAGGGAGAGAGGGAGGGAAGAAGAGAGAGAGAAAGAAAAAGAGAGAGGAAGAGAGAGAAAAAGAAGGAGGAGGAGACAGAAAGGAGGGAGGGAGGAAGGAAGGAAGAAGGAAGGAAGGAAGGAAGGAAGGAAGGAAGGAAGGAAGGAAGGAAGGAAGGAAGGAAAAGAAAATCAAAAAAGGAAAGAGAACAAGACTAGCTAGAGTTCCATAACCCCCTTGGAGAGATCACTTGTCCCCCTCATAAAGCTTCCATCATTTTCCAGTAGTGTCTTCCTGGTCTTCAAGCATTTAACATATGCGCTTTTGAGGGAACATTTAAGATCCAAAGTATAGAATAAAATGGCATATATTTACATCTTGAAATAGATGGCAGTGTTTGTTGTAGAAGGTCCAAGCTAACAGCATATCTTTCTTACATGAGTGATTATTATGGACTGAAATATGTTCTTCCAGGATTCATGTGTTGAAGTTCTATACCCAATCTGTAGTGTCTTTATGGATGCAATTAAGGTTTCCTTAGGTCACAAGAGAAGTTAATCCAATAGGAATGGTGTCCTTTTAAGAAAAATCAAGGAGCTGGGCATAACCAGAGAACAGCCATGTGAGGATTTGGAGAGAAAGTATCTGTCTGCAAGCCAGGGAGAGACCTCAAGTGAAACCAAACCTTCTGACACTTGTTCAAGGACTTTTTGCCTCTAGAAATTTGAGAAACAAATATTTGCCCTTTAAGCTGCTTGGTTTTTCATATTTTGTGACAACAGCCCAACATTTGTGTGCTGTGCAAATGTTATTTATTTATTTACCTTTCTCTTTTTGTGTGTATGTTGTAGGTGTGTGTCCGGGTGTCCGTATGTATACACATGGGAGAACGGAGGTTGACAGACATGAGCTGTCTTTCTCAGACACTTTTCACCTTAGTGTTTGAAGCACTGAGCTTAGAGCTCCCCGGCAGCACGCCCCGAGGGGAGGGATACCATTGTGCTAGAGTGACAGGCACACACAGCCACCCCTGGCTTTGATGTGGGTGCTGGAGATGTGAACACAGGTCCTCATGCTTGCATGGTGAGCGTTTTATTGACTGAGCTCTCTCCTCATCTCCACTTTGGTTTTTAAATTAATATTTATGTTAGCACACAAAGAAATGTTCATCCTGAAATCTTCATACATGAGTGTCATTATATTTTGTTCTCACTCTTTCTCTTCTCTCATCTCCTTTTCTGTGCTTTCACCACCTTCCAGCCGACTCCCTTCTCCAGGTGGGTCCCACGTCTGCTTTCATATGACACCCATTTTATTACCTTCTCTATTCTCAACCTCCCTTAACATTTCTCTCTATCTTATCTCCTGATGTCCTTTCTTATTTCATGAACAACACACACATGTGTACGGATACATACATACATACATGCATACATAATTTTCAATTTAAATTTGACATATGAGAGAAAACATGCAGCATTTGTTTTTCAGAGTCTGGCTTTATTTTACTTAGCATAATAATTTCTACTTGCATTCATTTCTCTAAAATGTAATGGTTTCATTTTTCTTTATGACTGCATCAAATTCACACATACCATATCTATATCTATCTATATATTCTTTATCCATATTTTTAATCCATTTATCTAGTGATAAGACACCTAGGCTGTTCCATTTCCTGGATATTGTGAATGTGATAATGGTGAATATGGATTTGCAAGTATCTCTGTGGGAGGTAGGTTTAGTTAGAGCATATGCCCAAGAGTGGCATAGCTGGATCAAACGGAAAGTCTATTTTTAGTTTCTTGAAGGACCTCTGGAGGCTTTCTGATTTCCATAATGGCTGTGCCAATTTAGATTCCCACTAGCTGTGAATAAGAGTTCCTCTGTTTTCCACATCCTTGCCAGTATTCATTGTTATTTATGTTCTTGACTCTGACTGGGTTGAGATGGAATCTGAAAGTGGTTTTAGTTTTTATTTCCCTGATGGCTAAGGCTGTTAAACATTGTTTTTCAGGTATTTATTGGTCATTTGTATTTCTTGTGTTGAGAACTGACGATTCATTGCATTAGCGATCTATTGATTGGATGATTTCTTATCTTGGCATTTAATTTTTGTAGTTCTTTTTATATATCCTTAATACTAATCCCCTGACTGATGTCGGCTAGCAAAGGCTTTTAACTTTTCTCCAGTCTGTAGGCTATCTCTTCACTCTAGTGACCATTTCCCTGTCTATGCAGAAGTTTTGTATTCCTAATACCATTAGTCATTTGATGGAACATATTTCCAGTGCTGTTAGAGTCCTGTTCAGAAAAATCCTTTTCTATGCCTCTATTTTGAAGTGTTTTGCCTATGTTTTCCTCTACAGTTTTCAATGATTTGGGTCTTACAATAAAGTCTTTGACTCATGTGGAGTTTATCTTTGTGCAGAGTGAGTGATGCCGATATAGTGACCACAGCTCTGGAATGTAATTTGAGATATTTATAGATGCATTGCCCCCCAAATGCAACTTAACAGTTTAAGGGTATGTGTTAATTTTAAGATGTCTTAGAACATTGGTAATAAACCTGATAATAATGTGGGATTGAAGCAGTCACATTAGGAAAGTGATCATTTTTTTTTAACCAGCAGGCTTGTTGTCATAGATGGGATGCCTTTGCAAAGGGAAGAAGTGTCACCCTTAAGGGTTTGAAATAATGCTAATCCTGGTACTATGGGGTCACTTGTATTCAGGTCATTTCATTTTGTGGCAATGAACACAACTCCACATTGAAGCTTCCCCAAATGATTTTTTTTTTCACTTCACACAATTTCTTGCGAGATCTAACTGTGTCGTACCCAAGTGCAGAAACCTGGCAACCTTTGTAGGTGTGTAAGCCCTGAATTTAGTTTATCATCAATAGGAATGCTTTTTCCGAAAGCTGTTAGAGGTAGAGTTACCTGCAGAAACATGCTCCTTGCTCTTTCTACACTAGAGTTTGAGAAGCTATTTCACAGCATTATTGGAAAGAGACTAGTGAGTGGCATTATAGGTTCAGTGAGTTTTACACATCTCACCATAGGGCATTTTAAGATGAAATGTTTGTCTTTCAATTAATCGAAAAGATTGTTCCCTTCCATTTAGTTAGGTCACTTAGGTCTCTTTCCTAGTCAGCAATTTTTCTAGTTATTTGGATGATTTCCATTACTGAAGAACTAGGTTTGGTAATTAAATCCATTCTCAGCAATTTTTCTTCAGCAGTTTATTCAGGTACTATGCAAAATGGAGTCCCTTAGGGACAGAGGATGAATATGTTGAGATATCATTGCGACAAAACATATTTGACAGTCATATTTGAAGGAAGAGATTAGAGGTTTCTTTTGACTTGACTCGGTTGAAACATATTTAGGCATTTTTTCCATCTATATTTTCCATCCTTTATAATTAAATATGTTCGTATGTTTTTGCTGCCTTTTTCATCAATAAATTGATATTGTCAATGACTTTATTTAAATAATTCTCTCACTGACTCATACATGAAAATATCTTAAATGAGACATAGAATAGATTAACAGAAATAATATGTATTTAACATTCTGTACTGTGATATCTACATTTATTTTAATATGTATATTTTGATACACAGCTATTATACCAGCCACATTTTAAAGTCATATGATCTGCTCTCTTATAACTTGAAATTTGAGTGTTATAAAATTATACAAGGACTAGGAGAATCAGAATCTAAAAACATAATGAAAATGGCTGTTTATAAGTCACCTGTAAGGTCATCTTATTCAGTCCATTTTCCAAGTTCCCAGCTGCACTATTTCATCATAGAATGGAATTTACAAATTGCCTCCTGATGCTGTCAGATTCTATTATGTGTAATAAATCCTTACACAAGTTTCTAAGAAAGATTGTGAAAATGATTTCCAGAAGGCCCTGAGGAAAGTGTTTCTCACAGAGAACTTCACTGTGTTTGCAGTTAGTTGGTCTGAGTGAGGGAGTGATGTTCTTTCCAGTAACAAATGCCTTTTATAGATAGGCTGTTTTTAAATATATATTTATTATTAATAATTAGAGATGCTGTATGTACAAGTCTTGTGTTGGTACTCCCATTTCCCTTCTCCCTTACCACAACCACTGAGGGCCATCCTCAGTGGGATTGCTGGAATAGTCCATGGGATGAGGAGTTATAAATTGTACAAGCAATAGCCAATTTTTTTGTGTGTGTTGCTGCTGAGGGGGGCAATGTCTCTGGATATTCTTCCCCACCATGGCTCTTATAATCTTCCCCCCCCCCTTTTCCTCAAAGTTCCATGAGTCATGGTGGGTGAGTTTTAGGTCTGCTTTACTTTTGAGGTCTTAAGAGTCTCTGGATTTCTGTTTTGGATTGTGTTGGGTATCCTCAGTGTCTGTCTCCATTATCCTTTCACAGGTCATCTGACTTGCTGTGGAGGTAGGTCTCTTGCTCATCTCACCACTTCCTCAAAGGTTTCATTTGGGCTCTATATCATAAGTTAGGGATGTTTCATCTGCTGCCTTGGTGAGAACTATAGACAACCCAATTCCACCAACCGGACCTGAGATGATAGTTGACACCCAGACAGGAGATGAACAATGCCTAACTTATCATCTAGGGCCCAAAGGAAACCTTTGAGGAAGTGGCAAGATGAGCAAGAGAGCTCCCTACACAGCAAGCCAGATAATCTATGCAAGGGTAATGGAGACAGACAATGAGAATACCCAAAATAATCCAAAGCAACAACAAAGCAGACTTAAAATTCACCCACCATGACTCAGAGAACTTTGCAGAAGAGGGGCAGAAAGATTATATGAGCCATGGTGGGGGAGAATATCCAGAGACATTGCCCCCTCAGCAGCAGCAACAACAACACACACACACATACACACACACACACACACACACACACACACACACACACACACAATTGTACAATTCATAACCCCCATCCCATGGACCATTCCAATGGGTTTACCTTCTCTGTAGGCCCATGGTTAGTGGGGAGCCTGGGTTCTTGGTCTCCATAAGAATTCACCAAGGATCCCGGTACCACCTAAGGGTTCCTTGCCACTGAGCAGATCTCTTAGCCAATCAGGAAACCATTGATTACCCACCTAGGTTAAGTGCCACTATTGCACAGATGAGTACTTCTTGCTTTGCTAGTAGCTGCTGTATAGTAGTATGCTCAGCATTCTCAGGCCATTGGTCACTGCTATATAATCAATGTTCCCTCCTCTCTCAGGATATTGTTGGCCAATTTCCCTTGGCAGCTCATGTAGTGCCTTCTAGCACTACACAAGCTACCATCTGGGAGCTGGTTTTGTTTTCAGATCCAGTGGGGTCTCTTGGTGTTGTGTGACATCAGTATGTGGTATGTTCAGCAATAGGACCTTATCTTTATTACTACAATGTTTATAACCATGTCAATGACATAATAACTAAAACACATACATATATAGATAGATATAGATACATAGATCATAGATATAGATATATAAATTCACACTCCATTAAATGTTTGGTCCAATAATAGACCACACATGGTGGTTGTTCCTTAAAATTATAATAGAAGTGAAATATATTACTGTTTGACTGTATAGCTGTTATAAGGATGTCAGGCTATGCATTTGTGATGCTGTTGGTATAATCTGACTGTATTTGATATGGAACCTTATAGTACATATGATTATTAATGTAAAAAGTGATAATAAATGGCTTTGTTATTGGTTATTATATTCACTGCCCATGCTTTTATTCTTACTTTAGATTATACATTGATTAATGAAGAAAACTATTTAATGTCAAATAAGTGTGCTGTGTCATGCCAACAGCAGGTTCATGCCTGTCATGTTTACCATGTCTCTTGACTGTATCAAGTGGTGGTGAGTGATTGTCCATCTGGGTTTGGTAAACATGCACTATGATTTATACAGTGGGGACACTGTCTAGCAGATGTCTCAGAAACATAGAATATGTTCCCATCATTAGGTGATACATGGCTGTGATTATATGTAATATAGACATGTGAATTTCATATTTAAAATCAAGCAGTTAAGAAATGATTTATATTTTTTGTATCTATATTTAATTCATCTGGAATCTCTACTCTGTGAGGTAGCAAAGATTGCATCTTTACCCAAAACATGCCCAGGTTTTGTTCATAGGAGAAAGCACATGTCATCTGAGAGTCATTGATTGGACACCAATAACCCTTAGTCTAGATTTGCTCCCATCTGCTTCATAATAGCCCTAGGATCTGGCTATTATCAGGGCTCTTCTGAGCATAGAGTAGAGATGATCTCTAATCCTAATGTGGTAGTTTGAATAATGTCCCCCAATAGAGTTTATTATAATTGTGTTTATTAAATTATTAATTTTCTCCATGCTTCTGACTGGGGGACGTGTCACTTTGGCCTAGCCTCCTGGAGACTGACCCTTTCTAAACTGGATGCAAAATACTAGGGATAGATATGCAAAAGAAGAGCCAGAACCGGAACTTGGTCTGGAGTTCTGCACTTTGTGAATTACAGTGTGTTACAGTGTGCATGCTTACTTGCTTCTGGAGGTGCTGTTTCTCTCTGTTTCTGCTTGCTTCTGTGAAAGGGCCTTTTCCTTAACTTCCCCTGGATCTGTTCAATAAATACTTTCCTCCCCCAAATTGTGCCTGGTTTGGAGATTCATCCCAGTGGCATGTGGCTGACTATGACACCTAGTACCTCCCAAATGTATATATTCAGGATGATTTTCTTTTGTGCACCTTTTCCCCTTTCACTCCATGACTAGCCTCTAGAGAGCTGGACCAACCCAGGATACCCTGTTAAGAACACAACCAGCATCTAGGTAGGTACTGCATCTTCTTTTTCACATTCTGTTATCTGTTCTCCAATTCTTGCATTGTTTCATCTAGTTCACCTGAGAAGGGAGGGTTATAAATTGAAGGACTAGGAGATAACCATCCAGTGATCAAGAAGTGATGATATAAATGGAAAACACGAGAGAAGGCAGGCACACATTTTGCAATCCACTGGAAAGTGTGGGTTGGAAGACGAGGGAGTTTGAAATACCAGAAGACCAAGAGAAATGTGGAGGGGAGGCTAGACTACATAGGGTGGGGAAAAAAGGACTTTATCAGGAACTGGGATAGAGGCAGTTCATGTGATTTTTGTTCCAAGAAACTGGCTGCATTCTGCCCTGGAAACTTGAGCAAAGTTGAATTTAAAAGAAATAGACTGTGTTTGTTGAAGGAGATGTCAAGGCAGAAAAGCATTGAGTCTGTGGCATTGTTTCTCTTTGTTTCCCTGATTCAGCTCTACAGTGAAGGAGAGGCAAAAACAGAGCAGAAAGATTAAAAAAAAATACAAAGTTTGACACAAAGAGAAATATAAGCCAATTTTAAATCTCCGGCCTAGAGATTTCAGCCACTTTGGCTGTCTCTAGTTGTTAAAGAGGTTACTGCCATTAATGGAAATCTGCTTTGTACTGGAGCCATAGGAAAGATGCTCTGAGGACAAGATCCAACCCACTGAAGACTTAAGCTAGGAAGAATGTGAATTCTTTTGAAAGGAAAAGGCCCACAGGAAGAATACTGAAGAAGAGAAGGTCTCTGTTTCCTAAGGTCAGCATACAGTGACTGTTATAGCTGTCTTCATGGGCTCCAGGCTTCATTCTGATCTGATAGAACTTGGAAGCATTGCCCAAGTGGTACTGGTTTTAGAAGAATGAAGGATGCAGGATGTAGGAGGTCATAAAACATCGTACCATGGTACCAGACAGACAGCTGCTGAGGCTAAGCAGGGGAAGGCAGGATCAGAGTACCTGCACAGAGGCCATGAGAGATTGCTGCATGAAGCTATGGAGTATCCATCAAATCAGTGGAAACCTCAGCATGTTAGCGATGTCAGACATCTTCCGAGAAAAGCTTCAGGCTTGGGACAGATCCAGTCCATACAAGAGGCTTCAAAGTAGCGCAGCTACAGGGGGAAGAGCTACCCAAGATTTTTGAGACCAGATGATCCCTTTAAGAATTCAATATGCCAGATATGGAGCTTCAGGATGTGGGATTTGTTCTGCTTACTGGGTTTCAGTCTTGCTTTGATCTGACCTTTTCTTGCTTCTCTTTTGGATACTCAAGTATCCGGCCAGTAACCTCTGAAAGGGGAAACTGGGTTGCAAAATCCAGAGTGTGTGCTGACAGTAACGGACAGTGTTCATGATTCCAAAGCCAGAAAGAGTATGTCCGGGAATAACGAATTGGAAGTGGAGGAGATACTCTCCCTACAAGAGCTAATAACTCTCTCCTAGAGCTTGTTTTCTGTTCCCATGTCTCTTGATTCTTTTACTTTAGTCATCTTGAAGAGAATGTTTTCCTACAGAGAATGTAATAATAGGATTCAGATAATTTAGTTGATAAGCTTAACCATTATTTTAGATCACTCATAAGACTGGGAGAACACGGGAAAGGGGATCATGGTGTTCGCTGGGCTGACTTCTTCCAGCAACAGGAAGGAAATAGAGATGAAACCCATGAGATGAGTATGGATAATTTCCACGGAAGCACCCTGTTATTTTATCAGACAGTAAAACTAAATGAAAACAGCTCCAACAAACGCCCTGTAGCATCCCCTCACAAGCCAGATTCCTAAGGGCTGAGATTTCCCAGGTGGAAAAAAATTGTATCATTCTTGTGTTAAGGACTCCATATCAGACGATTTCTAAAATAAGTTTGATTGGTTAACTTTACATTTCACACCATTGGCCACAGTCAGACCTCTTAGATTCTGAGTTAGACACAGTACCTGACAAGGTGAAGGGTAACCTTCCAGTGCCAGGTGAAGCTAAAAAATGTCTGGACTGAAAACCATTGTGTTATATGGGGGAGGAATCCTTTGCAAGACAAGGAAACGTGATATCATAAGAAGAGGAACAGGACTCTGCAGAATTCCTTACAAGCACAATTCCTGGTGGGAGGCAGGCCTCTCTTCCCATGACGGAAGCCGACATGGCCTTCTTCTGACCTCTGTGGCTGGGTATGTGTCTGTTTGCATTGCCTACCCATTTCTCACAGAAGGGGATAATGATATAAAGCAGTTGACAGATGTTTGTTTGATGGTAATGCTGAATCCAGAAGTGGCAGTGGCTAGTGTCTGAGTTCCAGTGGTAAGGACATGAAATGTCTGGTGATGACAAAACTGAATTGTGATGGTGATGAATAGTGGCCTTCAAATAGAATATTCTGGCTTCCTTACCGTTCACTCCACTCTGCTGTTTCTCAGCCTGTGTTCTTTGGCCTTCCTGATGATTGAGTTAATGACGGGACATTCTTTTAGTAAATGCCTTTTATCCTTCATTAAGCTAGTGATATTTGGTCTCCAGTGTTTGCAATCAAGAGCCATGACCTTTATAGGACTGATTCATGGGCAGCAATTGGTTTCTCACAAAACACTGAGAGCCACCTAAAAAGCAACATTTTTTTTAAAGAATGACCATTGTTGTCATTTCTGATCAACCTCACAAAAAAGTGAGACATATAAAAATAGATTTACTACTTCAGACAATTAAAACTCTTCTCTGTGACATAAACATTTATACAGGAAGATATTGTTGGATTTCTCTTGGGAGCTTCTGCTGACGTTTTGTCTTAGCTCCCAGTGAGATGGCTTTGCCCTCTGCTTCAAGTAACTGCTGTCTGATGGAGCTGGCCTGGGGTGAGAGGAAGGGAAGGTGAGTGTCTCAGATCCCACAGGCATGGGGGAGAGGGAGACAAGGATTGCATCAGTCTAGCAGGATCAAAGATCAGACGTCCTTATGCTGTGAGGGCTCATGTCTTCCTTGTGTCTGTATAATACATCCATAACACTTTCTATTACTTTCCCTACAATGAGTAATGTTCTAGAAGGTCCCTCCTATTGCTCAAGCTCAGAGGCTCCAAACTTGGCAAGATGATGGGAATTTCAAACCTGGCTATGAGTGTGGGGTGGTGAAGCTCAGTGGTTAAGCACTTGCTAGCATGTAAAAAAGAAACCAAACCAAAACCTGGCCCTCTGTAATTCTATGATGAGGGTGTCTGAATATCTCTCATATCCATCCTCTTGCTGATCACAAAGGGAAGGAGTAATCCTTTGTCAAGCTGCAAAAGATGCAGAATGTTCTCTTGTCAGAACTACTAAGTACCTCGTCTAGTTTTTAAATATATACTTAGAATAGTTTTCCTTCTATTTTAATTTTGGTGAAAATCCAGACAGAATCTGGCAGGCTGAAAGCAATTAACAGCTCAGCGTCATTAAAAAAAAATTCTTTACATGGGACTAGCAAAGGACACAGTGTCTCTCAGCTGTCCTCAGCTCAGGTCCAGCACTAAGTGCCTTGGTGGGCTCTCTCCATTGGGAAGAACAGGAAGCAGGGTAGTGGGGTTTCTTTTACCCATTTAATTTTCTCTTGTGGTTATAAAACGGTGGTGGTGCAAAGAGGGATCTGATTTGTTGAATGTCCAAGTCACCTGACATCTGCAAGATGGCAACATCAGCAATGGCTGACATCACGTTTCTAAATATATCACATTGTGTAATAGCTACCTGCAGTCCAAGCAGAAGGGTGAGCAGACAAAACGGTGACTTTTACTCAGTTACTGGAAGACATCCATGTTCAACAGACTGTCAGGAAGTGACAGGTGGGGCTGTCACACCAGCAGGGGTGAAGGATGGGGAGAGATTTTATTAAAACTACTGCCCAAGAGTGGAGGAGGTAAACACCCAGTGGGCATAGTGGAATGGCCAAGCCATATGTTCTGTCAGAACAAAGAAGCTTTTTCTTCAAAATAAACCTGCTTAAAGAAAGCATTCTGTACTTAAAAAAATTCCTATCGACTAAGTGAACACATCCCAGGTTTATAAATGCATCTTAAATGCCCCTGCATCTTTATTGCCAATATCTTGAATTTATGATATGGGTTTATAATTACCTGAATTATGATATGGTAAGAAGAATATAGTTTAAATTTTAGACTATTATAAGAAAGACAAGAAGAATATTAATATTTTAATTTAAAAATATTTTAGGGGCTGGAGAGATGGCTCAGCGATTAAGGCACTTGCCTCCAGTGCCTAAGGCCCCGGGTTCAATTTCCTAGTACCCACATAAGCCAGACCCACAAGGTGGTGGCCCTGGTGTTCTCTCTCTCTCTCTCTCTCTCTCTCTCTCTCTCTCTCTCTGTCTGCTTAAAAATGAATTAATAAAATAATTAAAATATTTTTATTTATTTATGTTCATGCAGAGAGACAGAGAAAGAAAGAGAGACAGGGGAGGCAGGGTAGGTGCAGATGGCCTCTAGCCACTGCAAGGAAACTCTAGATGCATGTGCCACTTTGTGCATCTGGCTTTAAGTGAATGGGCACTGGGGGAATCAAACCTGGGTCCTTTGGCTTTGCAGGCAAACACCTTAACAACAATCTCTCCAGCACAATTTTTAAATTTTTAAATGGCATCCAGCACCCCTAGAGGGCTGTTATAAATGACTATAAGCTAAGGGACTTGACACATGTCTGTCACCTTGGTGTCTTGGTGAACCACTTCCACTGGGCTAAGCTGGTTCTTTGTGGTGCCTGTGTGTGTGTGTGTGGGGGGGTCCTCTGTTTCTGCGCCTCTTTTCATTTTTAGAAGCTGCCTACATTCCTTGGCTTCAAGCCCCGTGGCTTCTATCCGTCCAGGATCTAGTTTTCAGCACCTCATCTTTCACTACTCTTTCTGGCGCTCCTACTTCCCTGTCAAACAGACTCTGTGACAACACTGGTTCCTTCCAGACCAATCACCTATCTCCAGGTGTTAATCATACCCGCCCGAGTCTCATTTCCCAGATGAAGTAAAATATTCCAGAGTTTCAGGTGTTAAGTTGTAGACCTATTTCAGGGTCAGTATTTTTCTGAGCATACCTCTAGACCGTTTCCATTCCATTCCTTTGAAACCAAACAGTATAGCAGGCAGACGTTTGGGGGACCAGGACCATGCGGGCACACTTGGGAAACATCAGAGCAGTTCTTGCCATGTGACGCTGCATGCTTGCACCTGCTGGTTCCTCTGAGCTCTGGAGGAGACGAACCATGGTTTCCCCTGCTTTACAGATAGTAAAAGAGTATTGCTCATTTGCACACGGATTCTTGAGGGCATACCTGTTCAGAGCGTGCAGTTACACTGGTATTTCAAAGTACTTCAGTTTCTAATACTCTTGTTAACATTCACAAGAGGTCTTTATTCATTTTCTTCTTTTATCTTTCTGTCAGAAGATAAGAGAACATTTGCCTAATATCTTCTTGCTTGTTCAACCTCCTGCCCTTGGGCTGTGCTATTGGACAGACA
Organism: Zapus hudsonius; assembly: GCA_004024765.1. Lineage (NCBI taxonomy): Eukaryota > Metazoa > Chordata > Mammalia > Rodentia > Dipodidae > Zapus > Zapus hudsonius. Next base: position 25,458 of record PVHP010012849.1, read on the forward strand.
GTTTGGAAAAGAAAACTCATCCATAATCTGGTAAACATGATATAATTACAAGAAGGTATTTGCTACCCAAGACAATGGAATGAGATGGCAGAGACACGACCTCCTTAGTAAGGGGAGGTTGTCACCTAGAACAGTTCAGTCATTTCTAGGTTATTCACAGACAGATTAAACTTGTTACTCTCTGAATTTCATTCTGGGGAATTATTGGAAGAGAGAGTGAAAATATTTGCAACTTGTATGAATTTTACCAATCTCCAAATTTTCTTAACACCTGGCATTACATTTTATTAAAAACAAATATAATAGGTACTCAATAAATGTTTCTAGAGTGTTGAATGAATAAATGAGTCATTGGTTAATTGCTTCCCTCTGAAAAATAAAGGAGGTGTGTTTTATTTCCATCTATTTTGCATTTTCTATAATTAGTGATGACCCGTAGAACCATTTATCTTTGAAAGGTGGGCAAAGCAAACTTTAGCCTGAGGGAGGGCAGGGCTTGATTTGGTTAGCTTACAAGACAAAAGTAAGGAAAAACATCTTTTTTTTTTTTTTAAACTCGGTATAGCCTTAAAATACTTTTGAAAATAGTAGCAAATAAATTTCTAGCAATGCAATACTTTCGTGGCTTTGATAACCAATTTTAGTTGTCACATTGACTAGATTGAGGAACACCTAGAAAAGTAGTGAGGTATATTTCTAGATGTGTCTGTGGGGATGCTTCCAGAAAAGATTGGCATGTCGGTTGGTGAACTGAGTGGAGAAAGCTTTCCTTGAATTTACATGGCACCATTTCATAGGCTGAGGGCCCAGATGGAAGGAGATGATACCTCACAGGCCTCTAATCTTCTGCTCTGTGACTCATGGATGTCACTCCAAGTTCTTTAGCCTTCAGATGTGCACCAGCCGCTCTCCAGGGACTTTGTGGGCTGTTGGCCTCAGATTAGGTCTGGATTATTCATTTACCTCTCTTTGCCAGTACTGTAGTCAGTTTCACATTCCTTGGATGAACATCCACACCAGACACAGTTTATAGGAGGAAGGGGTTGATTTCAGCTTAAAGATCTAGACGGAAGTTCAATCTATGGTGACAGAAGCTGGCTCCCACTCATAAACCCTAGCAGAGAGAAGCAACTAAAAAACCCGTAAAAACCAACAACAGCAAGCATGAATGAACAGTAAGCATCAGGGACCTCACTAGAGCTCAGGCTGCTCTGCAGACCTTTTGGTAAGGCATACCTGTTCTCTAGGATTCACCTCCCCCCCACACACACCCCTAGTGACACCTCTTCCAGCCAGCCAGTGGGAGATTCAAGTTCTAAGTTTTAATCAAACACCTGAGTCAATGGGGGGGGGGGCATACAAACTACAGATTCTCCAGTTCTTGGGTTGCGTGCTTACTGGTTTTCGAGGCCCTCCAGCCAGTAGACAGCCATTATGGAACTGTTCAGCATATGATGGGGGGTGCTGATATGATAAACACCTTATAATTACATATAAGACATATTGCATGTGTGTGTGTGTGTGTCTGTCTGTCTGTCTGTCTGTTCTGTTGTTTCTTCTCTGTCAAATCCTAACATAAATGATCAATTCCATACCTCTGGCTTACTTTATGTGGTGGGGATGGGAAAGCCATGCATTTCAATTCCAAATCTACTGCTGTCTTTTTAAAAGAATTATTTTTAATTAACACATTTATTGTCAATAGTTAGATACATTGTATGAGCAAGTCTTATGATGGTACCACCATTTCCCTTCTCCCTGTCCCCAACCTGCTGGGGCCCCTTCTCAGTGGGCTGGCTGGACCAGTCCATGGGATAGGGGGTTATGGATTATATGAGAGGTAGCCAGTTTGTGTTTTTCTTTGTGTGTTGTTGCTGAGGGGGGCAATGTCTCTGGTATTCTCCTCCACCATGGCTCTTAACATATTTCCACCCTCTCTTCCACTCAGATCTCTGAGTCATGGTGAGTTTTAGGTCTGCTTTACTGTTGAGGTCTTAAGAGTCTCTGGATTTCTGCTTTGGATTGTGTTGGGTATCCTCAGTGTCTGTCTCCATTATCCTTTCCCAGCTTATCTGACTTGCTGTGGAGGTAGGACTCTTGCTCATCTCATTACTTCCTCAAAGATTTCGTTTGGGCTCTATATCATAAATCAGGGGTGGTACACATCACCTGCTTGGGTGTCAGGCAGCATCTTAGGTCCTATTGGTGGTAAAATTGGGTTGTACATGGTTCTTGCTGCCTTATGAAACATAGAAACATTTAATTTTATTTGGAGAGAGAGAGAGAGAGAGAATGGGCATGGGTGTGCTAGAGCCTTCAGCCAGTGAAAAGAAACTCCAGGTGCATGTGCAACTTTGTGTATCTAGCTTTATGTGGGACCTGGGGAACTGAACCCAGGACATTAGGCTTTGCAGGCAAGTATCTTAACTTAGTCGTCTCTCCAGCCCTTCTGTCCTTTTAAAATAAATGTTTAAAATAAATATTATGATTTATTTATTTGTGAGAAGAGAAAGTGTGAATATGGGCAAGCCAGAGTCTTTTGTCACTGCAAATGAACTCCAGATGCATGCACCACTTTGTGCTTCTTGCTTTACTTGAGTACTGGGGAACCGAACATGGGCCAGCAGGCTTTGCAAGCAAACACTTTTAACCACTGAGCAATCTCCTCATCCCAGGTCTACTGCTGTCTTGAATTCTCTGTGACTTATTATTATACTATTAGAAATTCCCATTAGGTGAAAGTCCAGAGAAAAGACAAGAAGGGATGTCAGAAATTTGATCCACCTTTACAACAAGGTTTTAGGAGATTAAGTGACAGAGAGTAAGGGCTTAATTTTTATTTTTGCAATGGGTCATAAAATGCAGTCCTTGGATACTGGGGTGTTGAATCTCAGGCTCACCACTTACGCTGATAATATGGGGACCCTTACTCTGCCTTCTTGTGTTTAAGATGGGCAAATGATGACACCTGCTCGCAAGGTCGTTGCTGTGTGTCCTAAACAGTAAGTTTGTACGTAAGTCAATAAGTATTAGCAATAATGAATTGGGGGATGTTAGAGCCTTTTCAATGTTTTATTCGTTTAATCAGAGTTAGTCTTCCTTGGAGCCTCTTTATGAAATAGCGCGAGCTTCTAAAGTTTTAGATTATTATTTTCAGTATGAATAGACTTGTCTGTCAAAATGTAATGCTTTTGCATGTAAAAATTTCCACCTTAATTGTAACTCCTCTATAAAACTTTAATGTTATTGTTCCTTTTCTGCCACATTTTCAAAGCATCCATTTTAGGCATAGCTTTAATTTATGCACCACCATCCTCTTCTGAGCCACTCAGAAGGAGGGAAGTTGTGTGTTATGATAGGTCCATGATAAAACTCACTAAAACAACAACATGCCATCATTCTGTTCCTCTGCACACTAAATGATCTTTGTTTAATTATTAACAGTCCTGGCTGTGATTCACCAGAGGCACCAGAATGTGACACTGGCCGGCAGCCAGACGGCTTGTGTTTCAGGTCCAGCAGTACCATTCACTCACTGGATGCTCTCTCTGAAATGCCTACATTTTCATTCCTTTGGGAACCATGACTCTAAGAAGGCCATGAATCTGACTGAATATGACTCAATCCACGAGGAGAACTGTGCCTGGAAAATGTCCTTCCAGATGGTAAACCTATATAAAATCCTTTGCTTCAAAAACAGAAAGAGATGAGGTAATTGGTTTGTGTAGTTCTAGCCTCATTTCAGTTTACAATGGTGCATTGAGTTTATTCCTTTCCAAATATCTCTCCTGCTCTGTGTCAATAGTAGGAAACAATGGATTTGCAGATGGGATCTCACATTTAGTTTAATTTCATCCCCGACAGGCAGAAAAGCTCTCCAGAGCCCACCTGTGCTTCTGCTAGGGAAAACACAGCAGGGGATTTTAGAGTCTTCCACAAGGCCACAAGATGGAGGTGTTACTCCATGAGTTTAGGTCTTTTTCTTCTCTGGAAGAGTTACTGTGTGCCTACTATGTGTCTGGCAGTGGGGATTCTATTGATGAATGGAAAAGTCCTTGCCAAGTGGAGTGTGTGATCTCAGGGAGCAGGCAGAGGCTTGAGTGCAGGTTTAGCAGTATACTTAGTACTGGAATGACAGAAGGAAAGGGCTACAGGATGGGCAAAGTGAGACCCTGACCTAATTTGGGTGAGGTCTTGATGGAGCCCACGGTAGGCTCTTTGAGAACACAGTATGGAAGTGCGACTCTACCTGAGTGGGAATGAAACTCTCATCCAAACACAGCGGAAACCTGCTCAGAGGAAAAACAGCCTCTTCTTATGTTTTTAATTTTTCACTGGCAACCTCCATACATATGGACAATCCACCAGGATCGCAATCCCCTCCCACCATCCTCCCTTTTCTCCATCTCGAATCCCTTCTTCTTTCCAACTAGTCTCTCCTGTTTTGATGTCATCACCCCCACCCCATCATGCAGTTCTCGTGTAGGTAACATCAGCCACTTCGAGGTCGTGAATACCACGACCATTTGGTATCTGGAAGACAGTGTTGGAAAGCACTCCTCCCCATCCTTTGGCTCTTACAGTTTTTTCCATCTCTTCTTCCACAATGGTCCCTGAGTCTTGGAGGGTGTGACAGTGATGTCTCACTTAGTCTTGAACTCTCTCCTGTCACAACTTCTCACACTTTCATGAGGCAAACATCTTTTAAACCAACTGAGAACTATTAATTTCTTTTCCTTTACCATTAGAGAAGTATAGGAATAGAGAGGTGGGAGGCGAGGATGGCCTTTACCAAGACAAGAATGAATCAAAGACTATGCATCCAGAAGGTTCTTCTGACCCTCCATGATAAATTTAATCCCAATTGCAGTGTCTGGTCTCAACACTCAAGTGTCTTCTGGGGAGCAGCTGTGGACCCATGAGAGCTGGAAATGTAGGTTCTCCTGTGCCTCCATGGCACATGGAGCAGGCAGCCTCACTAACTGGGAAGACATAAACTCGAAGGTCCAGGCTTAGCCTGCCTCCCACTCCTATTTTGGTTTTTCCAGGTAGGGTCTCATTCTATCTCAACATGACCTAGAACTCACTCTGTAGTCCCAGGCTGACCTCAAACTCATGGCGGCCCTCCAATCTCTGCCTCCTGAGTGCTGGATTAAGGGTGTGCATCGCCATGTCTGGACTCTGTACCATGACCCGGTGGTATTGTCCTGTAATCCAAGCTACTCTGGAGGCTGAGGCAGGAGGGCCAAAAGTCCAAACTTTACCTGGGCTACAGAGTGAATTCAAGGCCAGCTTTCTCAATTTAGTGAAATCCTATATTGAAATTGTTTTTTCAAAGGCTGGGGACATAATCCAGTGACCTGAGTCCTTATATCCAAACCCAAATACTGAAAAAAGTACTTTATTTTCAAAAGTTTGTGTTGACATTCTACGTTTTAACTAATGTTCAGTGCTCTCTAAATTCAATGAGCTTGATAAAATCCACTGAACCTGAAACATTTTAATTCAATGAAAGTATTCATGTTTTTATCTCACCCCCTTTGAACAAGTTAAATATATGTGCTCTGTAGGATATAAATTGCCTTTTACTTAAAATTTAAAATTAGTGATAGGTATTTTACTTAAATTAACATAATCAATTAAACACTTGGCAACAATATAGCCAATGATTCATATGAGATGGTGCTGAACTGATCTCTAAAAATGAACATTTCTTCATAGTTGAGAGAACATGAGATAAAGAATCCAGAGCTTACATTCTATTCTTGGATTTACCTTAACAAGCTTTGCAACTTTCAGAAGTCAACTTCCCTTTTCTGACATCCTTATTTCATCTTTGAACTCAAATTGAGCTAAATTGCAGTTTAGTACTCTCTGAGCTCCTAAATCCCATGATTTCTTTCTTTCTTTTATATATATATATATATATATATATATATATATATATATATATATATATGTATATTTTCTGGTCCGATGATAAGCCAGTAAGCTTCTGGTTTGTAAATAAATGCAGTGGATGAAGATAATGCATCAATTTCTTCTCTTTATTTTTAATATTTTATTTATTCATTTTTTAAGCAGAGAGCTACACACAGAGAGAAAGAGAGATAGAGATAGCTAGATAGAGCACCAGGGCCACCACCTTGTGGGGCTGGCTTATGTGGGTCCTGGGGAATTGAACCGGGGGCCTTAGGCACTGGAGGCAAGTGCCTTAACCGCTGAGCCATCTCTCCAGCCCTCTTCTCTCTCTCTCTCTCTCTCTCTCTCTCTCTCTTTAAATGCTTTTATTACCAGTCTAATTTTCTGAGGAAGAGACAAGAATTGAAAGCAAATGTTGACAGAGAATCCGGGTCCTTGATGTGAAAAACCTGATTGATCATGTCCCCTTTGGAAGTGGTTTGTGGGGGAAATGTGGAAGACTTAGAGAAGTCTTAGGAGAGAAAGAGGTAAACAGTGACGGTCAGGTTCATGAGGTTTCAGAGGGAAACAAGGATTTGCTACAGGCAGGTTCCAGAAAGCTTCAAAGCAGGCCTCATGTAGCAAGGTCAGATGCCTTGAACGGTGCTCTTAGAAGTGGGCTGTCTATGAAGCTCTGAAAGAGAAGCCAAAGTTGAATTGGAGATGCCAGACAGGTGAGGCATTCACCAAGGAAAGCTGCAGGCACCAAGTGGAGCCAGCCCAAGAGAAGGGACACGTGACACAGGCAACAGAGCTGGAGGTGTGGAGCTCCCCAAGGCAGTGTGAGCCCTGGTGATGACACCAGAAGTGCAGATGCTGGCCGTGGAGAGGCACGGTTTGGTGTTTGTCTTGTTTGGCTTTGGTCTGATCTTTCCTTGCTACACCTCCTTTCCTTCATTTTGAAAGGGGATGTTTATTCAGTGCCATTGTATGTTGGAAATATATAACTTTATTTTCAGTTTTATAGGGGCTCACAGTTAAGAGGTTGTCTTGAGTCTCAGAAGAGACTTTAGACTTTTGGATGGAGTTGGAAGTGTAAGACCATGGGGACTTATGTAGTTAGAATGAGTGTAGCTCGCATAATGAGACGGCCATGAAACCGTAAGGTCCAGGGGAGGAATTTGGAAGTTTGAATGTGAAATGTCGGTCACATTTGCTCTCCAGCTGTTTTGGGAGGTTGACATCAGAGAAAGGCCTGGAGGTTTACACGAAGCACACTTTGGATGTGTTCTCTACTGCCTGACCTTCCTAGGTAGGAATAAGCTTTCACTACCATTACTGAGAGCTGCTCCTACCACCACACCTTCCTCATGATGGACAGTCTCCACTCCAACTATCAGCCAAAATAAATCCCTCATTCCTTTAGCAATGGGTTGTTTTATCAAGGTGGGAAAATTAACTAATAAAAATACTAAATTAGACTAAGTACTTGGCAAGTATTATTCTACTGGATTCATAGGAACGTCATCAATAGGTGTTATCAATATGAGCCACATTTTACCTGTAAAAGAGAGGAGGCTCAGAGGGGTTGAGTGACTCAGCCAGTCACACACCATTAGAGTCCATTTTTCTTAGCCATTATACTGTATTGGCTGCTCTAGGAATTGTTACACCCTGTGGTAGACATACCTGTTTATTTAATGCTTATAACATTCTTGTGGGGGTCATTCTCATAAACTTCATGATTTTCCTTGTGAGATGGACTAGAAATAATAAGAGAGAGAAAGAGAGAGGGAGAGAGAGAGAGAGAGAGAGAAAAAACACCCACATATAAATAGAAGGTACCAAAGACTTTTTTTGGAAGCTGTTTAAGGAATAGAAATGCCATTTTAAAGGCTATAGCTTTCCTCTGACTTAGAGATTTCATTATCTGCAAAGCCAGCAGTATTCTGTCTGAAATTATTTCATTCTGGCATTAATATAAAATAAAAAGTTGGATTATAGCCACTGTGTTTAAGAATCCCAGATTTATACTCTACTCAGGACTCTGAAACCTTAGCCAGTTAATAACATCTCTAAGCCTCAGTTTTCTTATCTATAAAATGAGCATAATTCCTACCATAAAGGGATTTTATGAGTATTAGGGAAAATATATGTAAAACATCCAGAAGAGTACTTAGAATGTGCTCAGTACCCAGAATGTGCTCAGTACCCAGAATGTACTCAGTACCCATGATATACTCAGTACCCAGAATATGCTCAGTACCCAGAATGTGCTCAGTACTCAGAATGCGCTCAGTACTCAGAATGCGCTCAGTACCCAGAATGCACTCAGTACCCAGAATATGCTCAGTACCCAGAATGTGCTCAGTACCCAGAATGTTCTCAGTTCCAAGAATGTGCTCAGTACCCAGAATATGCTCAGTGCCTAATATGGTCTCAGGACCTAGAATGTACTCAGTACCTAGCATTTATTCAGTATCTATAATATGCTCTGTACTTGGAATATGCTTAGTACCTAGCATGTGCTCAGTAATGATAACTGTGGTTATTTTTTACTTTTGCTATATATTATTATTTACTTTTCCATTAGATTTAAAATTCTTCAATATCAAAGACTGATTTTCCACGATGATTTTCAAATAATAAACATGCATTGCAATTTCCTTCTTGTTGCTGGGACAAAACAGTCAACCAAAAACAGCTATGGGAAGAAAAGCTTTATTTCCTCTTCTAGTCTGGAGGGAAAGACTCGTCACGATGAGAAGAGCAGGGCCAAGGAGAGAACTGTCTCCCTTCTTGTCACAGCAGCTGGGAGGGAGCAGCCAGGGAGAGCTGGCTAGTGAACACCCAGGAGGGCTGGGGCTGATAATAAACTTCAAAGTCTGCCCCTGGGACTCATCTCCTTTAGCAAGGCTCTACCTCCCCCAAACTTCACTAGCCTGGGGTTGAGTATGAGGCTTAATTGTAAACACATGAGGCTATGGGGGACATTTATACATTTTTATAAAAGAACTATAATGATACCCTGTGGTTAATAATTTTTTCCATTGGCTGGCTTGGTTAAAAGAAACACTGATCACTTCCCCAGTGGTCCATGTGAAGCCAGATACACAAAATGGCATAGGCATTTGGAGTTTGTTTGTAGCAGCAAGAGGCTCTGATGTGCCTTCTCTCTCTCTCCCTCCCCCTCTCTCTCTTCCTCTCTCTGCCTCCATCTCTCTCTCTCTCAAATAAAATAAAATATCTTTAAAATAACTGTTAATAACAAAGATTCTCTTCTCACCCAGAATTGACTCAGGCTCCTGAAATTTCTCCTGAGTTAACCTGTGCATTTCCTTATGACATCGAATTTTAGCCATGTGCCTGCTAGGTCACTTTGATAAGAAGTCTCCGTCCTTGGTATCCTGCATATCTACTATTCTAGATGATGATGACTGTTCGCCTTGGCCTGTTTAAAGCAAGAATCCTCTTTGGGTGCTTGAACCAGAAACCTTCTTCCCCCAAGATGCTTCTTCTTAGTAAGTTTCCCTCTACTCACTTCCCCCTGCCCTTTAGCCCTAAATTTGCACATGCTCTGGCCTTACTGAAGTTGAGTAGTTGTTCTCCAGAACTCCCAGCCCCCGCCCCACAGGTGGCTGTTACAGTCCTCTCTTTACCCACCTCACCAGTCCTGAGTAAAGTTTTTTTTCTTTATATGTTAACACGCATCACTGAATGCTTGCTTTGTCTTTTACAGAGCCTCAGCAGAGGCTCTGGAAATGACTGCAGAAAGGGAGTCATACCTGTGAGATGCAGCGACTGTAAGGATTTAGTGATGGGCTGGAAATGATACCTGCGAGAAGGGAGGGTGCATCTGGGGCCACGTGAGCTTTCTGGCTTGAGTGGATGGGTCAGAAGAATGTAAGAAGGAACACATTTGGGTAGAGAAAGGTTTAATAATTTATTCTGAGACATGATGAATTTGAGGTGGGGTGTAAGTGGGTATACATATGGGTCTGAATAGATGGGATGTCGAGGGTCTCAGAGTCTCTAAGAGCAGATGCAGGAAGTTCAGGGTTCCTGGCAAGCACCTTGAGAAGAGATTTGCTGAGTAACACGACCAAAAAAAATTGCTATGATTTCTCTGCCAGCTTGCATGTGTGTGGAGGTCAGAGGACAACTTTGGGCCCCTCACCTGTACAGCTCATTTGTGACAGGGTTTTTAGCTCTGGATCTCACTCTGTAATTGTTCTTTGCTGTGCTTGCAAAGACCCTTCGTGGAGCTGCATCTGTCTCCACTTCTATCTCAGAGTCAACATCAGCACGGTCCTGTTGACAGAAGCCTGCGCAGCTTCCAACTTGTTTCATGGAGCCTGGGGATCAAACTTGGGTTCTCCAATGTGAGCAGTGATGGCTTGATCCCGAGTCATCCGCCAAGGTCTTAAAGTCAGTTTTTTCTTTCCATAAATCATAATCTTTTGGTGGTTCACATAACTCAAGGCTGTGTTTTAGCACGCCTCTATAGATTTTCTCCTATTTCAAGTACAATACAATCAGTTTCCTACGCTGATACTAGCTTTAAGTGCTTATTGTCTTCGGAAGCACACTGAACTAAAAAAAAATGACAGAATGAAAGTGAAATCTCATTTGATAATATATAAATCTCCCTGATTAGATAGACTAGAATAATTACATTACTCTTTTTATAAACAGAATTGTGCATGCTTTTCTAATGCTCTTAAAGATTATATTATTTCCTTGTCCTTTCCCTAAAGGAAAACAGGGTAGCTAATTTTATCCTCAATACAGAGAACGTCAGGGTCATTTCCAATGTTGTAGCCCGCTCACTCTGATGGGATGAACTTCCAAACCAGGCACATGGAAGGAAGAATGGATTTATTTGAAGCTTATAGATCCACATAGAGAGAAGAAAACCACCACCAGCAACTAAACACCCAAACACCCTCAAGCAACCAAGCCACTGGAATCTCCAGACAGAGCTCAGACTGCTGTCTGCCTAAGTGTAGCTGGAATTCAGATCCTCCCCTAGAAACACCTCAGTGCTGGACTCACAGGTTGACCAAGTCCATAGTTCCTTCAAGTTACAAGCTTTAACAAAGGTCCTGAGTCTACTGGGGGACAGACATCCTTTCAAACTACCACATCCAGTAACTAATGCACCACATTTGTCTTTACCTAGCACACTCAGCTTGTAACCGTAGGCCACCTCTCCTCAGCCTTCCATTGAACCCCAAGAAATCACACGGCTAATTGGGATGCCACAAACTCTTGGGAAAAAAGATGCAAAAAACTTCTGAAAGTGAAAGTATCACCAACTCTTCTAAAATTTTGAGACAGCCAAGAAAAGAAATAAAAGCAAATGAACTAAACAAGTTAAATATCTTGAATATTTAAAGCTTTTATATTAGATTTTTACTGCTGCTTGAACAAATGGGAGCAAACTTAGTGACTTAAAACAATAACTCTGTCACTAATACCCCAGGGGGTAGAAGCCCGAACTCACTGCTACCTAGGGGTGACAGAGGACCGTGTTCTTTGCAAGACTCCAGAGTGGAGCTCTTGCCTTTTCACCTCCTAGATCGTTGTCATTCTGTCTTCACAGTGGATAATAACTTGAGTCTTTCTCACATGGCCTCACTCTGACATCAAGTCTTCTTTCCCCACCACCTTTCCATTTTAAAGTTTATGATTATATTGGGCCTGCATAGATGATTGTTGTAGTTACCTTCTTCTTCCTGGGACAAACACCAGAACAAAAGCAGCTGATGTGAGGAAAATTGTTTATTTTGTCTTACAGACACCAGGGGAAGTTCCATCATGATGGCTGGGGAGAGCATGGTATGAGTAGAGAAGCTGGGAAGCAGATTGAAACAGGAGAGAGAGAGAGAGAGAGAGAGAGAGAGAGAGAGAGAGAGAGAGAGAGAGAGAGAGAGAGAGAGAGAGAGAGAGAGAGAGAGAGACAGCTTAGCTCATATTGGCCAGTTAGGGCTAATGAACCATCAAGGTGAGTCCCCAGCAACATTGCTCCTCTAGCAAGCCTCCACTACCCTTCAGAAATCATACCTTTATAGGGACACCTGATCCAAACTCCAACAATCAGCTAGGATAATCTGACGACTCATTATTTTTGTTGTTGCTGGCATGTTGTTGACATAGTACCTGAGAAAAAGAACTTGAGCGGCAGGATTTATTTCGGCTTGTTGTTTTAAAAGTTGGCGTCTGAGTTCAGCTGGATTCATTGCTCTGGGCTTGAGATGAGACAGAATATGACCACAAGGGGAATGTGTGACAGAGGAAAGTGGGGAAAGGAGGAGAAGGAAGAAGAGGAGAGGAGAGAGACAGATATGGAGATGACCTAGGGTTAGAGATGAGACATCAGCCGGGAATCTGGTCCTTTCAGGGCATGTCCTTAGTGACTTCCTCCAACCAAGTTCAATTTTCCAATTGTACCATCATGTTATGACTCCATCAAGGGATCAATTCACTGATTAGGTCTTCAGGATCCATTAACAGGATCCCCAGAACCCACCAGATGTCAGCCAAGTTCCAATGCATACGATCTTTAAGGGCATCTCAGAGTCAAACCTTAACACAACTCAAGGTCAGTTGATAGCAAACTAAACTTCTTTAGGTGCTCACTTCCTCTTTGTAACATACTTCACATGCTGGAGATTATGATATGGAGATTTTAGGGTGCTATTATCATTACTCTTACCATAATTCTTACCATATTAAGTGGAATAATTATAAAATTTGATATAAGAGGTATTATGGTGATAATGTAGTCAGATTTTATGTAATAAAAAATAACCCAATAATATACACAAAGCTATATTATGGGTGTGGGAGACTTGTGAAGACATGGAATAATGATTTCTTATTTATTTATTTATTTCAAAACACTTTTTAATATTTTATTTATTTTAGAGAGTGTGAGAGAGAAAGCAGAAGATAGAGAGAGAGAGAGAGAGAGAGAGAGAGAGAGAGAGGAAAAGGCAACAGAGTATGGGTGTACCAGGGCCTCCAGCCACTTAAAAGAACTCCAGACACTTGCACCACCTTGTGCATCTGGCTTTACGTGAGTACTGGGGAATCCAACCCGGGTCCTTTTGTTTTTCAGGCAAAGGCCTTAACTGCTAAGCCATTTCTCTCCAGCCCAAATGCTGATATCTTAAGGTGGCATGATAGTATGAGAGGGGAGAAAAGGTTCAGAAAAAGAGGATTAGTGGGTCATAGTGGATTGTTCTAGGCATTAGAATTTTCTGAGATGTTGGAAGTATTATATTATTACACCGTCCAACATGCTACCCATTAGCTGCATCTAACTGTTGCAGTGTGGTTACCGTAACTGGGCCACTGTGTCCTTTTATTAAATTAAATTTAAATATGAATAGTCACTGCTGTTTGTGGCTGTTATATTCATATTCCCCAAGCAAAGCAATTCTGAGTACCTCCTTATTCTTTAATCCTTTGAATAGAAATATATGTGTGTAAGTGCAGGTTACAGATATGCATGAGCTAGAAAGGGTTAATGAGAATTAAACATCTATGGGTTAATATTTACCTTATGATACTTAATACAAGATAACTAAACACAAAAAGAAGAAGATGCCTCGTCTTATTTATGAAAGACAACATGTTTTTGCACGTGCGTGTGTGTAGCAGGTGTGATGTGGGGTGTGGGATGTGTGAGCAAATGTGGCACCCCTTATGTGCAGAGGCCAGAGGAATACTGGGTGCCCCTCTGCTTTGCTCGTCACTGGCTCCCTTGAGACAGGATCTCTTCATTGATACAGGAGTGTGGGTGGTTCTGTGAGCCCCAGCGATGGTCCAGTCTCTGATCCCCTTGGGCTGGGGTTATAGATGTGTGTGACCATGCTCATCTTTTTACATGTGTTCTGAGAATCAGACTCTCTGGTAGATATTAGGCTTTTCCCAGTCCTCCTCCTTGTGCAGGGAACAATCTTTTTTTTAAAAAAATATTTATTTTATCTTATTTGCAAGCAGAGAGAGAGAGAGAGAGAGAGAGAGAGAGAGAGAGAGAGAGAGAGAGAGAGAAGAGATAGACAGACAGAGAATAGACATTCCAGGGTCTCCAGCCACTGCAAATGAACTCCAGATGCATGTGTCACTTTGTGCGTCTGGTTTTACATGGATACTGGGGAATTGAATCCATGTCCTTAGGAGAGAGAGAGAGAGAGAGAAGAGATAGACAGACAGAGAATAGACATTCCAGGGTCTCCAGCCACTGCAAATGAACTCCAGATGCATGTGTCACTTTGTGCGTCTGGTTTTACATGGATACTGGGGAATTGAATCCATGTCCTTAGGCTTTGCAGACAAGTGCCTTAACCACTGAGCATTCACTCCAGCCCATAGGGATCAATCTCCATCACTGAGTCATCTCTCCACCCCAGTAAGCTAACATTTTTTAATGGAATTTAATAGCTGTTTTGGTGCCATATCCATCAACCAAAGCCCCGCCCTTCCTTGTCCAAAAACAAAGCCTTGATCTAGGGAGATGGCTCAGTGGTTAGAGGTACTTGCTTGCAATGCCTGCTGGCCTGAGTTTGGTTCCCCAGCACTCATGTCCAGTCAGATGCACAATGTGGCCCATGCATCTGGAGTTCTTTTGAAGAAGGTACTCCATGGATGAAACCATTGAATCAGTACTTCAATAAACATTTACTTGAGCTCTAAGTCCAAGGCAGTGTTGTAGGTTCTGTGGGAGAAGCCAAGATAAACAAAATATAGTTCCTTCCTCTAGGAAGATGACACAAAGTTCTGATGTCCAGTCCACTTCCTGATCCTGCCTTTCATAGTTACTTCTTTACTTCTGGTACATTCCGGCCACTCCCCTATTTCTAGGGTCATTTCTAAGAGTTGTGTGGTCAGGAGTCACAGGATCTTTGTTGCAGTCAGCTTCCAGTTGCTGCGCAGAAAGAACCCAAACAAAAGTGGCTGTGGAGGAATGGGTTTATTTGGCTTATGGACTCAAGGGGAGACTCCATTCTGGCAGGGGAAATGATGGCATGAGCAGAGGGGTAGACATCACCTCCGCCACAGCACTGGAAACAGCGGCAGGAAGGTGTGCCAAATACTGGCAAGGGGAAGCTGGCTTATAATTCCCATAAGCCTGTCCCCAAAAATACAGCTCCATCGAGGTTGTAAAATAAAAACTGCCATCAGCTGAGGATCGATTACCCAGAACACATTTATTTGTTTGTGGGGGACACCTGGATCAAACCATGACAATCCTGTCTTGTGACTCCATCTCTTTACCCCTTGTCTTCACCTTTTTGAGACTCCAGTGTTCTCAGGGTTCAAATCTCCGTTTGGCCTTTTACTAGCTTGAGTGCTTTTTATAAGGGCAAATTAGTTAACCTGATTTAATTTTAGTTAATTTCTCTATCATTTGGCAGAAAAAATTTTTGTTCCATTTTCATTAGTTTATTTTGAAATAATTTAAAAATAATAGTAGATGGCACAATTTGCAGTTCTTATTGTGAACCTTATTTTCAGCTTCCCCAATGAATGAGCCTTACATAGAGTATTATTTTTTAATAGTTATTATTTTTATATTTTTATATATTTGCAAGCAGAGGGAGATAAAGAAAAGAGTGACAGAGAGAATGGGCATGCCAGGGCCTCTGGCTGATGCAAACAAACTCTAGAAGCACGAGACATCTGGCTTTATGTGGGTACTAGGGAATCAAACCCAGATTGTCAGGCTTTGCAAACAAGTGCCTCTAGCCCTTGAACCATCTCTCTTGCTTCCCATAGTTTATTATTAAAATCAGAAAGTAAAGAGAGGAACAACACTATTACCTAATTACCTAAGCTACACACGTGATTGGCATTTTATCTGTTTTTCACATGTCAGCATTTTGGGGTATAGTTCTCTAGAATTCTATTATCTGTGCTGATTCATATAACCTTCACCCAAGTCAGGCTCTTGCACTGCTGTGGACATTTGAATTGTTTCTAAAGTTTGGCTATTACATGTAAGCTACTATGAATATTTGTGCACAGGTTTAAGGGTGAACATTACTTTTCTATTTTAAGGATAAATATTTAGGCATGTAACTTATTTTTTTGGGGGTGTTTTATTTATTTATTTATTTTTAATATTTATTATCCATAATGAGTTACATTATTTAGTGGGCAAACCATGCGTTGTTATCCAGAACTCCCCACTTCCCCCCCTCCCCATCCCTGATCAGTTGTATATCCTCCTTCATGGGCTGTCTGTATTAGTCCTTGTGGCAAGGGATCCTGTATATCTTAGTACTCATCTCGGTCTTCCTTACTATTTACTCTTTAGGTTACAGTATGCAGGTGAGGATTTTATGTTTTTGAATCTAATTTGGATTGGCCTCCTGCTTAAGCCATTCCCCGCCCCCCTTCCCATACCCCTCATTCCTAACATCTCACTTCTTTCTATAAGTCTGCATAAAGAAAACAGTTATCCTGATTAAGGACCGCATATGAGGGAAAGTATGCGGCATTCAAGTCTCTGTTCTTTTGAGTGTTCGCTTAGTAAGATCTGCTCAAAGTCAGACCACTTTTTTCTAAATTTCGATGTGTCATTTTTCCTTTCAGCTGAGTAGAGTTCCATCGTATAAATATACCACAGTTTCGCTGTCCATTCCTCCATAGATGGGCATTTGGGCTGATTCCAGTTCTTGGCTATTATGAATTGAGCTGCTATA
>PVHP010012850.1:0-42134 GCA_004024765.1 Zapus hudsonius
CACACACACACACACACACACACACACACACAAACTAATAATGCCAAGGCCCTTAAACATCTCGTGGGACTTACAACTCTTCACTGAGTGGCAGCAACAAAAACTCTCCCTGCTTGCACTGAGAAACTGGGCTTCTGCAAGATCTCTAAGCAGGCACGTGGTGTCACTGAAGAGCGAAGGATCCCACCAAGCACCTCACTGGTCTTTCATAAGCCAAAATCCTCAAGGAAGAGCTTAGAAACGCAGAGGTAACTACTCACCATGACTAAGGTGCTGTCTACTATGGGAATATTTTTCACCTGCGCTACCGAATAGATTCTATCTGTAATTCTACTGCCATCAAGTTAGTGTTCCCAAATGCGACATTTTCATGGGCGGACATTTCAGCAACCAAAAGGCCACAAGTACTGTGAAGCGGTGTCCTTGGGGCCAGGTGTGTGGGGCGTGTCATGCTCGGGAGTAGGGACCCCTTCCTTACACAGCCTTGGGAGATGCCGACAGGAATGTGAGAATTTGGTCCAGATGCTCAACAGTGGCTCTCCTCATAGCTCTACAGAAACCTTGTTGTTTAAGACTAAAAGAAAGGGGGCTGGCGAGATGGCTCATGGCCTGCAAAGCCTGATGGCCCTGGTGTGATCTCCAGGACCCATGTAAAGCCAGATGCACAGAATGGCACAAGCATCTGGAGCTCATCTGCAGCATCTAGAGGCCCTGAAGTGCCCATTCATATTCTCTCATTCTCTCTCTCTCTCTCTCCCTATCTATCTATCTATCTATCTATCTATCTATCTATCTATCTATCTATCTATCTATCTATCTATCTCTCGCCCATCTCTGCAAGGGCTCCCTGAACAGCAAAGGGCAGGTATAGAAGACTTTCCTCTGTGACAACTAAGACTGTCCTTAGGCTGTTCTGTTTTATCTTAGCCCCTGGGGAGCATGCGTGGCAAGTTCTAGGTGTGGTGCACCCCAAGATCAGAGTATTTGTTTTTAATTATTGCTTTTACTTTGAAATCACACTAGACTCCGTTGTTACATTTTCTATGAGCGTTCATTTCACCAGCTTTAAATACAGGCCATCCTCTTCCCTTGGACGAGTTGATCAAAATCACATAATTTTTGTCGTGTGATTATGTTCATTTCCCCAGCCCTCGTAGCCTGTGTTTAAGTGCCCTTCCCCAGGGGCACTTCTGAACTTTCCCACATGCCTCTGGTACCAAGGGAACCTGAGTTCACATGCAACAGAAATTACCCCTGGCTGCAAGAAAACAAAGGGTTAGCCCTTGAGTATGATGTTTGAAGATACTTGATCGTTGCCATGGTAGCATTTAATTAGTCCTGGGTTGCTGTTGGGGCGGGGTGCTAGTACCTGGGTAACCTTTGTCATCACAGCGAAACCAGAGGCCAAACGATCAAACTGCAATGCCTGTCACTATTTCCATTCAAACCATTTGTCTTCTAGTGAGCCATTTTCTCATACACATACCCACACGCAGCACAGTGCGTAAATCAAGGAGATGCTTTTTCTTTGTAAAAAAAACAGTGCTTGTTACAAGTATGAAAGACTTGTTTCTCAACCACATGAACAGTAGGGATGCCATCATCTTCCCTATATTCCTGTACACTTCTTGGCTTACTAATAAGCACTCCAAAATATGATATACCTGACAGCTGTTCAAAGGTAATCTATTAACCTGTGTTTTATTGTGCTGTTACTTCTAACATGATGTTATCACGCATGATCCACAAAGGAGAGCCCAGGAACTCGTGTGGCCTGATGTCTGGGTGCTTTTGTGTGCTTTCAAAACCTGAACGAAATTATGGGCGCTTTGGTCCCTGAAAATGAAGACAAAAGCAGGAACGCTGGGCCTGCCATGGGGCCCTTGGTGAGCAGCTGTTCTGGTTCCCACTTAGCTGGGTTTAATGGAGGGTTATTGACATTCCCTAAAATGGCCCCTGAGCCCAGGCTGCCGATTTCCTGCCACCTTCCTGCCCATGCCCCTGAATCGAGTAGCTCCACAGTGCCCATTAATAACCGCTTGAGAGCCATTACCATTGGCAGACTGAAACACCCTTTCTATTCAGGTTCCTTCTTAAAAAGTAAGATGAATAATAATTTCTAGGGTGGTCTGACCGAGCCATTCTTAACTACCCTGAGGAACCAAGGTACCACAATGAAGCACTATTCAGTTCTTTTATGTAGATCACACCTGCACAAATTTTTTTCCTCAAAAATCACATAGCATGTGAGGATGTAGATAGAAAGAATCCCATCCTAGGCAGGGCGTGGTGGCACACGCCTTTAATCCCAGCACTTGGGAGGTAGAGGTAGGAGAATCACCATGAATTCAAGGCCACCCTGAGACGACATAGTGAATTCCAGGTCAGCCTGGGCTAGAATGAGACCCTACCTTGGAGAAAAACAAACAGGAAAAAAAAAAGAATGTCTCCAAATTCCAAAGCTAAGGAAGGTATAAATCTCACACGAAATATGCCACAGATTCTGGGTTCCTCCTTGGATGGTTTGGCTCTCTGACTATTTCTGGGGTTCAGGCCATACTCTGGGGACCCTGAACAGGAGTACAGGGGCTGCTGAGCAGGCTGCCCTCCCTGCAAGCAGACCAGCAGGCGTCATCCATAGGGGCAAGGGAAGAAGGCTAGTGATTTGCACTAGAGTTAATGCTTCTGCAGGTAGCATTGATCTCAGTGGACCATTAAACAGAGGTCTAACACCAGGGTTCCTCCCATCACCTTGTGTACTGACAAAGGGTTGAGGGCATATACCCCAACCTGTGTGTGCACCTTTGAAACCACAGGGTCCTGGACTGTTAAGTCAGCCCACTGGCTCCAATAGGAACATGTATTTATAGGGTTTTGTTTTAACCCTTGGAAACATAAGGCTGAAAATGCGTCTATCCTTCCCTGTCATAGAGCAGCTGATGTATTCTAGGTACATACACGTAAGCCAGAATTCTACGTTATGACTAAATATACATGTCTAGACAGAGAACGAGGGAAAAAATGTTCTAAGAGCATTTTAGCATTTTCTTATCACTCTCCATATTAGTTGTAAGACCTTCCCTCCTTAATGTCAAAAAGGAAGAAAATCCACGCATGACTGAAATTCAGAGTTGATCTTAATTCTCTATCAAACCAGTCTCCAGGAAGGGTATTTTTAGCAGTCAGTCAGCACAAGTAGGCTGTGGTTTGTTTATCTTTTTTATCTTCTACAGAAAAGGCACGAGTTCTTAAACAGAGCCACCCATGTAAAATCAATCACTGCGCCAAGGTTTTTGTGAATGGGAGCTGGTAGTGAGAAAACCGGTAAGAAAGCGGAAATAAGCCAATGTCATACTATTTATACAGTGGGCTGGTAAGATAAACGACAGGGAATCTCAGTGTCTTAAAACTGGCAACGTCTACAATCACAGACGGACTGGAGACACAGAAAACAGTGGTGGTCCGAGTGAGGGTTGGCAGGACGGGTTGTCACAGAGAGCCAACCAGGGCTTTTCCCAAGCAGGCCACCCAGCACCCAGTCAGCCCTTCCCTGGCTCTGCTCTACCAGCCTTCTGAAACACTACCTACCTCCCCCTCTGCTCTCCTGTCAAAGGACCTTACACAACGAAAAATGTCCCTGCCCCCTACAAACTACGTGCCTTGTAAGAATGATAAAGACGATTGTTTCTTTAAGAAACATTTTTAGTACAAATTAAAAATTATTCCAAGAGGAGAGATGGCTGAGAGGATAAAAGCATTTGCTGTCCAAACATAAATACTCAAATTCAGAACCCCAGACCCCACATAGAAGCCAGAAACTGGGGCTGGCTTCTGTGATACCAGTAAAGCTAAGGTGAGAAGGGAGGTGGAAACAGAATTTTCCAGAATCTCCAAGGTCAGCTAGCTGGTGACCAGAGCAGTGAACAAAACAGCCTGCCTCAAACAAGACGGAAGGTGAGGAACACGACCCAAAGGTTGTCCTCTGACCACCACTTGATGTCATGCACGAGCACCCACATACACACACCAAAAAATTATTAAAAAATTATTATAAAACTAGGGACTGGAGAGATGGCTCAGTGGTTAAGGTGCTTCTATGCAAAACCTAACCCAAGTTCAATTCCCTAGGATCCAAGTAAAGCCCGATGCACCTGGAATTCGTGTGCTGTGACTAGAGGCCCTGGTATACCATTCTCTCTCTCTCTCTCTCTCTCTCTCTCTCTCTCTCTCTCTCTCTCCTCTGTGTTTGTGTGTGTGTGTCTGTCCATCTCTCTCTTCTGTTTAAAAATATTTTTAAAAAGAATAAAACCAGCCACACTATTGCCAATAATCACTATACATACAAGTCAAATAGATTTTTTTAAAGGGATATAAGATGAATACTCATTTATAAATATTTTATTTGCCTCGAGATAGGCAATGCTTTAAGGTTCTTACACATATTTATTCATTTGGTCTTCATGAAACTATGAAGTGGAAGCAACAGTTCTCATTCACAAACAAGAAAAGTGAGACACAGAATGTTTAAGTGACTGTCCAAAGCTTGACACAGCAAACCCATGATGGAGCTAGGATAGAACAGGAGTAGCTGCCTCTGTATTTGTGCTCTTGACCACTGTGCTGTGTTGATGGTGAGGAACTGAGGGACCAAAGATTTCAAGCTCTTTTCATAGGCAGATAAAAGAGGAAAAGTGAGGGAAGAAAGAGAAAATTGAAACTGTTAGCCTGTTGTCTTGTCCTGGGAATTATTTTGATTTTGTTTTGTCCACCACAGATAACTGAGGGTACTTTCTGTACCCTCAGGAAATCTCTTTGCCTATCACCACATTTACTGAGGATGGCAGTGAACCTTGAGAAAGAAGCGATAAAAAGGGCAGTCCGGGGCTTCCCATGGGAACTTCACCCCTGTGGGGAGATCTCTACAAAATGATTCTCATCCAGCATCGTCAAGGCACAAAAATCATATGGTAGGACATGTAACCAAAACTCTGATGACAATATTTGGATTCATAAACGTAAGACTAACCCCATGCTGCAAAGACTCAACTGTTCAACTGTTGATTGAGTGAAGGACTAGAATGTTCTTAAGGAGGGCCTCACCTTTTCTCTCAGGACTACTGTGCTCTCCAAGCCTGTTCTCACATGGCCAGGAAGACCTTCCAGAAAATCGGCAGGGCGCTCAGCAGGTGCACTCAAGTCAATCCTGCCCCAATTTGAGATGTTAAGATGGACCTCAAGGACTGACTATCCCAAGAATCAAGGACATATTCTGCCAGAATGGGACAAGACTTAAAGATCCCAGGATTGACCCCCGACCTGCCCATCTGCATGATGCACCCTCCACCTTGTGTACATAAAACACATGCATTCTAGGTTCCTGCTCAATGAACATTTGTTCAAGATGGTGAGCCTATTTAGCGCAGCCTTGAACGAGACCTGATTCTGCCTCAGTGAATTTCAAAGCCAAAGTAAGAGGTCTCAATTACTACAGGGGCACAAGCCTCTTTGGTACATTCACAGGGTCTATCAGCTGCGATTTGAGACCACCACCCGTTTTTCATACATGATCTCTGATTCTTAAAACTAACAAATAGCTGGTAACATGAACGTGAAACTGACCTGAGAGCTACATGATAATCTACTTATTCAGGGAAAGCAATGAATAGTAACGCTTCTAGCTAAAAAAAAAAAAAAAAACAAACCAAACAAACCTTTTGGAAGCCCAGACTTAATGCATAGTGGAGGACTTTATGCGGCTGTAAATGTGGTCATTAAATGCATAAGAACATAAGCCTAATAAAGGTAATGACTGTGCCTTCTCCCGCTTCATCCCTCACTGTGCCTGGTTCACGCCAGGTGCCGTTGAAATATTTGTAAACTGATTGAATGGCTTTTTTTAAAAGGGTTTCTTGCCTCCATATTAGCTTAGATTCCTGAAACTCTGAATGTGGAGGTGCAGCTCAGTCCACTGCAGGGAATCCGAGAGGCACAGCTTTGCTGTTACAGAATTTCAAGCAAGTGGGGACGAGATCACTAGACTCGGATCTACTTATGAACTGACTTTAAACTTCTCCAGTTTTTCTTCAGGAAACACTAAAGGCCCAAACCAAGGATCTTCCTGTGATCTCCATATACCCCAGTTATGTGTTCTTGGTCTCTGACATCTTTGCATGACACACCTGAAACTTGATCTGACTTGTTTCTTTATCATCTAGAGGTTGCGCCTCCATAGATTTGAGAGCTCTTTGAATCTCTGGATCATGGATGCTGAATTGCTAAACTCCATATAAATATTCCAAAATCCCAAACTTCTAAGACTCTTATGGTTCCAAGCATCTTAGATCCTTGAGCTCTTTTGCAGTTTTGCATTGAAACCTTCATGTTGCCAGACAGAGGCATCACTGCAGTGGCTCTGATAGAGAACATTGTGGCCTATGCAGGCTGGAGAGGGAGAGTCCTAACATCAGGCCATCCGCAGCAGGCAAGGCTGCTAAGGATCTTGGTATCCAAAGGCAGGCTCCTAAACACGACAGTGAGCAGAGCTAGGCAGGTGGCCAATTCTTACTACAGGTGACAGTCAGAGAAAGTAGAAATTAGAGTAGATTATATGAAGTGGCGATCTGAGGGGACTTGATCTTTTTAGTCTCCAAGAGAAACACTAGTTTGATCTTTAGTGCAGACATGGTTAACTCTTCAGCAAGTCTTGCAACCTTTCACTTTTGCAATATACATTTTGTCATTGTACAAAGGCAATGCAAATATGAATGAACACCATAAAAGTCACGTGATCTTTTTACAAAAGAAAGAAAAAAATTACAATCATCCAGACGACCCACAGAGGAGGATATCCAGCTGATTGGGGATGGGGAGAGGGGGCATTGGGGAATTGGGGATAACAACTCATTGTTTGCCCACTAAATAATGTAATTCATTATGGACAATAAATAAATATATAAAATTACAATCATAGTAAGAAAGCCAGAACTACCTATAGAGAGAGGGTAGAGATTGGTTTTAGATGCTGAAATGAACACACATGTTGGCAAAGGGCTCTTCTCTTTGTGTGTGTGTGTTTTATTAGATTTGCAAGACAAAAATAAAATACAAAAGCAAGAGAAATTATCCTAAATTGTACCTTGCCTTCAGCAAATCACGTGTTGTCTGACAGTCTCCAGATTCCTTCTCCCGCTCTTTTCTTTCTCTCCTTGCCCTTCCCCCAAGTTATTTCCCTAACATACTCAACTCCATGCTTGAAAGCTGAAATTAATGTGGATAACTGAAAGTATGAGGTTTTATTCTAATCTGAAACTCAATAAAAGCTAGGGACAGCCCTGTGGACACATTACTGAGGCAAGAATGGCTCATGAAGACATTGATATTCCATAAAAGTGGTTTTGAGTCTCAGTCACAAACACAGGACAATGGGATAAAACTTAATTATAAAAACGCCAGAACTTCATCATGTTATATGCATGCCAATAAAATTGGTACTCATAGAACAAACACATAGACAGAAAACTTTCTCTTGCCACTGCACATGAACTCCAGAGGCATGTACCACTTTGTGCATCTGGCTTTACATGGGTACTGGGGAATGGGATCTGGCTATCAGGCTTTTCAAGCACCTTTAACCACTGGGCCATCTCCCCAGCCCAACTTTCTATATTTTATATAAAACTCAAGTGAGAGTCAGAAATAAAATGCCGTACCATTTTACCAGTAATGAAATACCCCTGGGTTTAGAATGTTCAGAACAAGAAACTGTTTTATGATGTCTAAATGTGACCAAGTGGGAAAAATATAGGTCACAGCTCACCAGGAAGGAAGAGATGAATGCATGTCTAACATCAGAGACGTGAGGCCGATGGTCAGAGGAACAATGTCAAATGCTTGTGTCCTTACCTGTGATTATTCTATAGCATCCTTCTTCATTCCGAAGGAGAGGCTATTTTAACAGCAGCCTGGAATATCAGACCCTTTGCCCTCCTCTGAGGATGATACACAGCAATTCAGTGGTGGGTGATGAAGCAATAACAAAATTGTAATGCAGATTTCATTTTCTGAAATGTCACAAATGACTCCCTTTTCTTTCTAGAGAAGGGAGTTGTAGCATTCTGAGGACACCCAATTTGTACTCATAACTTTAAGAAAAATTAACATTGAAATAGCCTATAACCCCTTTGACCATAGAGTACAGTGAAACAGGGAGAAATTATTCTCACTAACAATCCACACAGCGATCACTTACACTTGACTTTCTTAGGTTGTGTCTGCTGGCTATTGTAGTTGATATAAATCAATACAAAGAACCTTCTAGCAATCAGAGGAAGTCTCTTTCACACCCCAGACAAAGTTTTCCATCTAATGGCCAGTTCCCATGTCCCTTTCAAGTTCTAGGCTAACACTGAACAGAAGTCTCACCTGGAACTTCAGGAGAAAATCGTGCAGAGTGTCGAGATACAAAAAGTTTGAGTTCTTGGTCCAAGTTGCATTCAATCAGGTTTGTGTCCCATGATCGGATCCCTGAGGAGGAAAAGGAAGAGAGTTGACGGGCTTCCAGTTAGTCATTTCAGAGTGGTTTGGAAAACATCCTACAACATTTCTCAGGCCCCTTTCTGAAGAGATGGTGGCTAGCAGTGCCTGCCCACAAAATGGGAAGGCTGGGGAGGTCCCTCCACAGAGCCGCAAGGGAGGGAAAAGCAACAGTGAGCCTGAACTTCTGCCCCTCATAAGCTGGAACTGCAATGCCCCTGGAGGACTGAAAGAAAGCAGCTATTAGGAAAATGACAGGCTGTCCTCAGGGAGGGAAGACGCTAGCTCTGGGCCGCTGGGAAGCCCCACAAGCTCAAGCTTTCTTGGGTTCTACTTGTAAGTGGTGAGTGTAGAATGCTGGTTGGGTAGGAAGAGAGGGGGCCACTGCCATTCAAACCCAGGCCTTTGTTTCCTCAAATGATATTGCTGTAAAATGTATGATTTCTTTCTTTCACCCATCCCACTTTAAAAATATTATTTATTTATTTATTGGCAAGCAGAGATGGAAAGGAGACAAGAGAAAAATAGGCACACAGGACCTCCAGCCGCTGCAAACAAATTCCAGATGCATGCACCACTGTGCATGTGGCTTTACATGGGTCCTGGGGAATTGAACCCGGGTCCTCAGGCTTTGCAGACAAGCACTTTCAATGCTGAGCTGTCTCTCCAGCCTCCCATCCTATTTTTTGAATATTTTTTTCATTTATTTATTTGCAAGCAGAGAGAGAGAGAGAGAGAGAGAGAGAGAGAGAGAGAGAGAGAGAGAGAGAGAGAGAGAATGGGAACATCAGGACCTCCTGCCATTGCAGATGAATTCCAGATGTATGCATTACTTTGTGTATCTGGCTTATGTGGGTACTGGGGAATTGAACTCAGGTAGTTAGGATCTGGAGGCAAGTGCCTTAACCGCTGAGCCATTTCTCCAGCCCCTCATCCTATTTTTAACTGGTTTCCAAACCCCTGAATATCAATCCAAAATTTGTATCAATCTTCAATATGCAGATGTGTCTCAAGACTTGGCCCGGATATCCTAGCAGGCATTTATTTTACCTTTTAGATTGGAATGGGGTGCTTTCTTTCATAATTGTTAGTTGTACTGAATTTTCTTATCCAGAAGAAAAAGAAAGTGGTGACCCTTTATACTTTTTTTTTTTTAAAGCCCTGATGAAGTTGGGGGCTATGAACTTCCTTGCACTAGCCTCAAAAGAAACACTGGGCATGCACAAGGGGGGTGGAACCGGGTTGACTCCTAGGCTATTCACAACCCCTACCCCATGGACTGATCCAGACTGCCCACGGAGGAGGATATCCAAGTAACCGGGGACAGGGAAGAGGGAAATAGGAGAACTGGAGACATCAACACATTATTCCCTTATTAAGTGTATCTAACTATGAATAATAATAAAAAAAAGAAGCACTGGGGTGAGGGAACCCATGGTCAAGAATCAGAATGATGACGGCTTCTGGGTGGCCTTTTCCTTCCTCTTCGTCCCATTGGGGAATGACTCAGAGGGAATCCACAGAGCATCAGGTTAAAAGAGACCCAGACAGCAAGCCAGGGAAAGCTGAGGAACTCCAGAACTCCGGTCAGCATGTGTGTTTATACTTTTCCCAACACACTGGAGTCAGTTTGTAGCATTCCCTGATTGTACCCTTGTAGGAGCATCCGTAACTGACAGGAAGCCATCTCTAAATCAACAAATACTTATTATCTACCTCCTAAGGGGCTTGAACCTCCGTGGGTAACTCCCTCTCTGCAAATGAACTCTCTCTAAATAAACCGCCATTTATTTACTTATCTGTAGCTGTGTACCCAGACCAGTGGATTGAAATGGAGTGTGTTATATGCACCTCAAAATCCTTAATGCATACCTATATTTACCTCCACTTATGAGTTATTACTGTTCACATATTTCAAAGAATCAAGGTAGGGCACATGTGTATATTATATATATAATATTATATACGCATATATGTATATATGTAGGTATATACATATTCATAATACATGTACTATTTTAAAAGATTCTGAAAACTCACTGCACGTGTTAAAATTCTCTCTTTCATTGTTTGACATAGGGTCTTATCTACACAGCCCAACCTCACCTAGTATTTTAATTATATATATGTATACACACACACACACACACACACACACACACACACACACACACACATGCAAGCTCAAGCTGCCCTCCAACTTCTTGTGTTCCTCCTGCCTCAGCCTCCAATGGCTGGGATAAAGCCCTTTTCAACCACAGGAATAATTTCAAATAGAGGTCTGCCCACTAAATAAAGGCATAATTTCTTATCTGGACAACTGGAAGAATTCAGGTAAGGAAGAGTTAACATTCCTCAAGAGAAGCTATATTATAAGGGAGAATTTTATGAGTCTCCCTGGAAACATCAAATGGCCTCGGTTTGCATTTGTGCTAATGGAATATTTAAATTTTAACAAGAAAGCATGGTGAGAGTTTGTGGGTCCTTTTTAGTGCAGAAATGATAAATGGCTTCTTTTTGTTTCCCGGAGAGCTTGACAGGTTGAGAGGTCTGAATTCATTAGAATATTTTACTTCTGCATACACACTCCCTAGTAGCCAAGTCAGGGCATTCCTGTGTGAGATTCTTTATTGCAACTGTTGGCAGAGTTCTGGGAGCTCCAGGTTGGAGCTCCCCTTTGTCTTCTGGCTTGTCAAGCTGGGTCAATAAGTTAATAATGAGACATATGTATTCAAATTAAACTCAATGTATTTTTCCATCTCTGTTCTAAGTAACGTCTAAATTGCTACATGATTTGAATGACTTCATCTGGGGTCATCCATACACTTGCTCTTACATTGTCGTCATGTTCCCCTTGGCTTCAATGAACTTGAGTGACAAGAGTAATGAAATGTCCGCTGTGTATTCATGCATATGTACTTTACATTTGTAATTTAGCCAGGGAATGATGCTAATTGTTAAGAAATACATGGAGTAATTTTTAAACTAAACTAGTAGACAGCTGATTAAAAAAATAACTTCCCATTTTTAAACTCCCAATGAAACTAAAAATTCCGATTTCTCTTTCTAAGACAGCAATTTCCAGACAAATTATTTCTGAACAAGGCACAGTCACCATCACTACTTAACCAATAAAAAGTACAAAGGAGTTGCTAGTTATTTTAGTTGGAAATAAAAATTTTGGAGTCACTTTCTATGCCAATTTTAGAAATGAAACACTTAGTAATTACTTCACACCTAATTCTGGATACCATTAGGAAGGGAGAGTATTTCTCAATGAAGGTTCACTTCATTCAGTGGGTTTCTGTGGTCTCCCCCTTGAGCCTCCCAGGGAGCCATGGGTGGGACCTCTGATGTGGTAAGTATGGTGGTTAGTTAGTATGGTTCCTGTATTCTTCCTCCTCGACTCCATGGCTGGAGGGGACCTGGGGCTGTTGGTCCAAAGGTTCTGAAGTGGCTTTTAGAAGCAGGTCTTCCTGGGAACAATTTACCTGGTACCCTTTCCTAATGATCCTCCAATACCCATGGGGGGGGGAATAAGAGGGGAGGGGTGGGGGAGGGGCAGCTCTTCCTGGGGGATATTCCTTCTGAAGCCATTACTAGCTTATCCAGGGGCTAACAACTCTAGGACTGGAGGTGATGAACCTCCCCCTTTGACATGTCTGGGCCCAAGGGGCATCTGGCACCCCTGAGGTTTCTGGCTGCTCCACAGTAATGGCCCAGCCCTGGAAGGGACCCATATATGGAGTCTATGCTGGGTGAGTCTGGAATGGAGGATCTTTTCTTCTCAGTTCTCTCGCCCCATGTGGTAGCCATGCACAATGAAGAAGCTGACATGCACGTGACTTTCACAGATGGAAAAAGAAGAAAAGGAGGGGGGGCTCATTTTGAAGCAAGTCAGGGTAAGAAGGGAGAAGCCAGGTATTCTCGGTCTACAGGCTGGCTAGTGCTGACTTTATTTACCCTGATTGCCCAAGCACTTTACAGATGGGTTCAATGAAACCAACACTTTCTTTAAAAAGCAACTTTCCTTTAAGGAATAAAAATGTATAAATTCCTAGAAGATACAACAGATTGAAGAAAGCAGAACAAAATTCCTTACGCATTGATACTCATGGGTTCTGACAGTTACTTGAGCCTTTGATAAATTGATTTTCCTCTATGGGTTTAATTTAGTTGGTCCCTTAGAGAAATAAACTTCTGAGTATTTCTTGTGTCCTGAAATTGGCATAGAAGCATACACCAAAAAGACAATTAAAAAGAAAATGCTAAGTTAAGGAAGTCTTTACTTTTCAGGGAAAAGATTCTCTCATTTTTTTTCCTTGATCTAACCTTTGATTTTCTTTTTAACTTTCAAAGTCAGAAATCTGATGCTCATACCATGCATGTAATCTGTAATGTAATATAGATAATACTTTGCACATAGCTTCCAAGCACTGATAGGAAATAATTTAGGTCTTGGATAACCTCTTATAATGGAAGTGAACAATGTAATTTTCAATAATTTCTGAATCTAAAAGTTAGAAGCTATTTTTTTAAGTAGGTCCTTAGAGAAGATTAGCAATGAGTCATCAATTTAATGACCTTCGGTTTGGGAAGTGGCTTGTGTTTCAGCTTGGATCATAGAGCCCTGACGAGGTAACAACCATTGGGCAGTGCAAGCAGAAATCCATCTGCCTTCTGACTTTGAAAAGTGCAAAGAAAAATATAATCTAGTGTTATCTTTTATAAAATCACATATGGATTTTTTCCTTGTTAGAAGAAAATGAAAATTAAACCCCAACTTTCCTGGGCTGTCTTCCTACCATTTGGGACAGAAACATTGAATATAGTGACATCAGAAGACTCCAATATAATCAGTTCAGTGTAAAGTAAAAATCCAGGGCAATAGATCTATCTATCTTCTCATGAGCAAATCTTTGGATTCCTAATGTGAACTAGAACAGCAGCTACGTTCTACTAGTAACTGAAAGCACGAAACCAACACTTAAGCCTTCCTTACATAGTTTAGTTGTTTTAAAAGAACACTAGGGCTGGAGAGATGGCTCAGCGGTTAAGGCACTTCCCTGTAAAGCAGAAGGACCTAAGTTCGATTCCCCAGTACCCACGTACAGCCAGTTGCAGAGTGGTGCATGTGTCTGGAGCTCCTTTGCAGAGGCTGGAGGCCCTGGTGCACCCATTCTCTTTCTCTCTGTCTGTCACTCTCAAATAAAATATTTTAAAATAAAAAATAAATAAAAGAACAACAGGAAACAATGAAAACTCATTTCACAAGGCTCAAAAATTCAGTTTGTGACATGTGGATGCATAAGTCCAGATAGTAAAGTCAACCTGAGGGGCAGATAGTGTTTTGCTAAAAATTAGGAGTACTGGCTAACTCATGTTGGGGGCGAGGAATAAACTGGTGTGGGAGCCACAATGGGTTAGAATCAAGTCTTGTAAAACTGAGTCTATAAAGCCAGACCAGCGCAAGCAAACACTATTGTTTAAACACTGGCAAGATCCTCTTTCCTTAGTGTCCACGGGGAGTGTCTCAGGCCTCCATCCCTCCACAGATTGATAGATGATTTTCTGGGCTTGCCAGAGAGCAACCAGATGGCAAGTATCCAAGTCCCCAAGGTGGATGAGCAGGGCGGGGGAAATCAGAATTAAGAGTTGCAGACTAGAAACTGCATCCGCAGTCTGCATGCAGCGCAGCTTTGTCCTGCAGAATTCTCACAGCACAGCCTGCAGCCCTCGGGCATCAGTCACTGACCTCCAGAGGAGGCCCAGCTGGGCGCATATGCCTCTGGGCCCTGTTGCTAGGTTGTCAGGCTGTCTGAGAAGCTGTGGGAGAGGATTTTCACTTAGCCCTGGAAGACCCTCCAGCACGAGCTGCATCAGAGATCCCAGCACCCAGGAAAGCAATGTCCCCAAGGAACAGCAGCACCTGTCACCACACGCCAGGAAATGGCTCTGCTCACACACTTGGTTGATTCTTAAAGGAATCGATACAGCCATTTCAGAGTTCCATGCCAAAAAAAAAAAAAAAAACCTAACCAAATGAGGGAATTTAAAATCAGGAAAATATGGTGAGTGCAAAGCCAGCATGAGGGATGGGAGTGGGGTTCTGGGATTCCAGTCATTTCTTTTCTGGATAACCCAGGTGGGTTCATTTTGTAAAAATTCATTCTTCCATGATTTGTGCCCTATTCTTTCTCTCTGTAGTACTTAAACTGAATTTTTGAAAAACTTGGTGCCAGGAAGACGATCCTGAATTTTAGTGCTAAGGGCCAGTAGTGGAAGCCAGGGAGCACATCACAGCTGGCCTCTCCTGCAAAGCAAGCTGCTTGCTCAGGACCCTCAAGGATGGATGATCGCGGGTAACAAAGCAGGAAGGGAATCCAGGGGGAAGGTGACTGCGCGCCAGCTCCGGGCATGGGCGCTGCCCACAAGCTGGGAGAAAGGAGTGCCCCCTGGGGCTCCCATGCCAGCCGCCTGGTCCTCACACCATGACAGTCAGAAAGGGAGTGACGATGCAGTACTGGCTGTCACTGCGAAGTGGTGTGACCTTGAGCCTGTCTCCTTGCCCCTTCCTCTCCCACCTCTCAGGGTCCCCAATCTCTAAAATGGGGGTGATGATTTCCTAGCCACCTCGCCCCCCCCCCGCATGGTTCTAAATTTTTTGTAAATGAAGACACACTTCCCAATGTATTTTTGCAGAGCAATGCTACTGAAAAAAAGAGATTTAAAAAATTCCAGTCATTAATTCCCATAATAGCCACACCCAGTCAGTACCTGTGATTTTTTTTCAAGGAGAAAAAAAATGGACAAATAAACTAAATTTGAACAGACCCCTTCTAAGACCTATTTGAAAATGAAGAATTGTTAAGATTTCACATAAGGCATTTCACTTTTGAAGTCTCTTCTCTTTGATTCCTCTTCCCCTCCCCTCCCTTCCCCCCAAATGAAAAAAAATCATAATTGCTTTCTGCTCACAGTTTCTTTTAGCTGAAAGGGAAAAAAAAAATCAGTGCTTTAAAGTTAAACAAAAGACCCGGGTCTGCAACTCCCGTCCCCACCCCTGAAGCCTTTTGTTCTGGGGACAAGTGGCCATTTCCAAATGCAGAGGCAGGTGACAAACGTTTATTTATTTATTTATTTTCCATCTAAAGCAAGATTTTTCTTCCATCTTTCATTGGGGTAAGATGGATGTTGGGGGGGAGGGAGGAGGGCTGCGTGAACGCCCTTTGTCCGCCTCGGGCTGCCGTAGAGACCGCAGTGCGGACTGCACCACGCCCACCAGCCGGTGTCTCCGGGCTGCACCACCCCGGGAGAAAGCAGCGCGCGCTGGACTGGGGCGGCGCGGGGACCCCGGGACCTCGGGTTGGGGGCGAGGGGAGGGCTGCCGGGGGTGGGAGGGAAAGGATGAGGCCGAGGCCCGAGCTGCCCACCGGGGGAGCCGGCAGCGCAACAAAGCCCGGCCGCCGGCGTGAGAAGTGGAGGCTCCCGGCACCCCAAGGTGCAGGCCGAGCGGGGTGTGGGCGCTGCAGTGCGGGCGCAGGTTGCGGGGGCCCGGCGTGAGCACTGCGGCACCGGGGTGGGGCTGAAGGGCGGGCGGGTTTGTCCCGCCCGAGGCTGCGCCCGTGGGGAGCCTCCCAGCCCCGCCCAGGGCTCCCCAAGAACCGCTACTCGGCCCCTGCAGAGCGCGCTCCTGATGCGCGCATCGGCCCCTGGGGAGACGGCCCTCCCCGCGACGCCCCCTCCCCATTCAGGGTACTGCTCCCCAGGCTAGGGCTTTTAAAAGCCCACCCCTCAATTTGGGGGTTCCCATTGTCCTTGCTGAAAGCTGAAGCTTAGACCACCCCCCCCCGCGCGCAGGGGTGGGAGCGAGGCGGGTTCCATCCCTGCGTCCCCACGGGTGGGGGAGCGGGCGTGGCCCACGACTAGCCTAGTCATTCGCAGGAAAGAAAGGATCGCGAAGTTTTGAGCTAGAAAAGGCATCCTCGGGGGGCTGGGGGGGCCATGATGAGGACCGACTCTCACCCAGGTCCCTGACCCCGTGGAGTTGCGACCCCTGCGCTGCGGACATGGTGGGGGGAGGGTCCCAGCCTCTAGCTAAGGCGAGTGGGGAGCCAAAAGGAGAGGCTAGACCAAGGCCACCCCACCCCTTCGCCTCTGCTCCCCTGACACCTGCATGTATTTCACTGGGTGCGAGAGGCAGTGGCGGGGGACCCAGCCCGGTGACCCATCGATCCCTCAAGGTTATCAGAGATCGTCTTTTCTGGGTCTCAAATCTAGTCATTGGGAAGGAAACCCAGCTCCGGAAAGATTCTAGAATGCGCGTGGGAGGTGCCCGGGAGAGGCGTGGGTGCGGGGCGCACGGGAGGACAAGGTGGCCGTCGCGCCCTGGGTGGGGTCGCGCTGGCGCATCTCCCCGCGCGCGTCCCTGGGGGCGCGGGGACCGCTTACCCAGCTCGATGTTGCCGATGGCACGCCGCAGGTGCTCCTCGGTCACGGTCTCGCCCACCACCACCAGCAAGTAGAACTTGCTGTCCAGGAAGCGGTGAGACAGGCTGGGGGAGGTGGACGCCGCCGGGTTGGCGATGCTGCCCGATGGCTCCGGCTCGGTGGCTTCCACCACCACGGTCGCCATCCTGCCTCGGAGAAGCGTTCCTCTCCGGCGCTCCTGGGTTCTGCGGCAGGAGAAAGGATTATCTCCGAAGGTGCCTGTGCGCTCCGCCCCTTGCGTCCCCCTCCTCCGTGCGGCGCGGCGCCCGGCGCCGCCCCCTCCGCCCTCTCCCGCTGCGCCCCGAGCGAGCGGAGCCGGCGCTGAGAGCCCGGGCGGGAGGCGGCGCCGTTTATATGGAGACCAGGCTGGGAGCCGGGGAGGAGGAGGAGGAAGAGGAGGAGAGGACCACCCGGCACATCCTCGCGCGGTGGCTGCCTCTGCTCTCCCGGCCCTTGGCCCAGGGCTGATGTCATCCACAGCAAATCATCTCGCCGGCAGCCCGGAAGCTGCGGGGACGAGGTGTGTGGACAATGGTCTGGGCAGGGCCGTGAGCCCGGGCGCTCGGCTGGCAGCCCTGAACCCCACTTCTTCCCCCACTCCCACCCCAAAGCCAGACCCTGCCTGTGCGGGGAAGCAGGGATGACTGTCCCTCTGCAGACAGTATGTATGCACAGAGTCAGGCCTCCATCTGTCTCATCTACAGGGTCTGAGCCGCTGTGACAGCTACAGTGGACTCCCGGCTGACAGTATCGGGCCCAAGAAAAGTGTCTTTTTGACCAAAACATCTTTTTGACCTTATGGATTAAGGAAGACGTTTGTCGACATTTACCAATAGCAGTTTTCACCTGCTTCATTCACTCAGTACTCTGCAACCTAAGGCTGCTTCTGCACTCTGCAAGGGCCGGCCGGTGGTGCTCATGGGAAAGGAGAAGAAACAGATACATTATGTTCAATACAGATTTCTTTTCTTAATATGCTGAACAGATTCTAGAACCAGGCATAACAAAGAATAGAGAAGACACTGTCTCTGCCCAGCAGGGGTTACAGTGATTATAATGTACTTTTCAGTTCCTAGGGGAATACACAGGCAAAATTATTTCATGGCACAATAATGTCTTTGAAAAAACAGCTTTGGGAATTTTTACTGCCTTTGTCTATGTTTAGAAAAAAACCATGATGGTTTTTAATTTTCTGGTATATATATATATACCAGGCACATGCCATGTCCAGCCTTTTACGTGGGTCCTGGGGATTGAACTCAGGTCCTCATGCTTGCATAGCAACAGGCACTCCTACCCCCTGAGCCATCTCCCAGCCCAATTATAGTGTTCTTTTAAAAATAATTTTATTTGCAAGCAGAGAAAAAGAGAAGGAATGAGAGTGAGTGGGTGCCACTGCAAACAAACTCCAGATGCATGTTCCACTTTGTGTATCTAGCTTTACATGGGTCTGGGGAATCAAACCCAAGTTGTTAGGCTTTGTAGGCAAGTGCCTTAACCCTTAATAAGTGTTTTTAATAAGTATTTCTATCTACATCCTTTCTTACAAATCTACTGAGTATAGCTCTGTCCTGGACGGGAGGAAAGGGCAGATAAAGAATGCGCACACATGATAACATCATATAAATTGAGAGATTTAGGGAAGAAAAATAAATGTAAGTTGGAGTAGTTAATGTACCTTTTTTTAATGTACCTTTAATATTAAATTCTAATATTTAATATTAAATTCTAATATTAGAATGTGCATTAGTTTTTTTAATCACCTGGTTATTAAAATATTTCCAAATTAACTCCCTGTTTTAGGTATTGACTACCATGGTTGTGATGCTTAGGTTTTGTTGTCAATTTGACCTTTTTAATTATCTTGGGTGGGTCTCTGAGGTTGTTCACAGGAAGGCAGCCCTCTCAGCAGGGGGTAGGATGTAAGGAGGCTCAGGGGAGCTAGAAACAAACTTTCCTTCCTGGGAGGGCAGTGCAGGAGGAAAATTCCAGAGACTCAGGAAGTCAACAAGTCTGGGAAAGGGTTGCAAGACCCCCATCCTAAGGCTAAGTAAATGGGGAGAAAATTTATCTCATGTTCCCTTCCTCTCTGTGTGTGAGGTATGTTGGGGAGTCGAGGACCCCCTGACCCCTTGCAGGTAGCCCAAGTCTGACTGGCCAGGAGGAGAAAGGGCTCCATCAGGGAAGGTGAGGCGTGTGGTTGGACATGGAACCGGGAGAAATGGCAGGCAAATCTCATTTTATTTGAGCACCCAAAGCCCTTTTATAACCTGAGGCTGCATTGTTCAGCCGATTTCTCTCAAGCAATAAGATTCAAACTCTGGCGGGAGCCAATCAGCAGAGTACATCAGAGCAAAGTACGCCTGCTTAGGGTGCATTATTTTACAGCCAATCAGCAGTGTCTACACGTAATTCAGCGAGCAGGATCAAGGCTTATCAGCTACTACTTCTGCCTTCTGGGATTAAAGGTGTGTGCCACCACACCCGGCTCTATTCCATATTCTAAAACTTAGTTTAAGGTTACTCAGTTAGGCTGGGGCCCAACAAGGTGTGTGTTATAGAACTTTCCCTGGATCTGTAGCTTCAATAAATCTCTTCCTCCCATAAGTGGTGTGTGAGCTGACTGGGGTAATCACCCAGAGAGGAAGGAAGAAAGCTAACCTCTGAGGATGATTTAGGAACACCAGCTGGGTGTCTGTCACAGGCGCATCAAACTCAGCATGCTCCAAACCCAAATCATCTTTGCGCTCATTTCCCCCAGCCCATTGATCAGTGGCACCATCTGTCCCATGATGCAAGCCAGAAACTTCACAGGTATTTTGGATCCTTGTGGATTAGTCAGTTTTACCTTTACCTCCTAAGTATCTCTTAACCATCTACTTCTACCCACTACCATCACTCTAGTCCAAGATTACATCATTATGAGAGGTCCTGTATTTAGGTTAAAAATGGTTTTTGAGTAAAGTACCTTACCCTCATGCTGGTTGTAAGCCAGGGTCTCTAGTAAGCTCCACCATTGAACCATGTCCCCAGCCCCAAATACCATAATTCAATAGTTGTGTGACCTTGAACAAGGTGATTAACACTGTACATGTCTTGGTTTCTTCATGTGTATAGTGGTGATGATTGTCTATCTCCTAGACAGGGAAATAAGGTTTTGTGTTTATTTTATTGCCATGATAGGTATAGAATCCAGGGCCTTGCACATGCACTTTACCACTAAGTTACTGCCTCACCCAAAGGGATAATCTAAACCTGCAAAATACTTAAAAGTATCTCATATATAACAAGCTCTCCATATGGGTTGTTTTTTATTATTATTTACCATTCAGTGTAGGCTATTTCAAACATTACAAAAGTAAAATACTAAGAATAATTTTTATAGGTGATTTTATGGTTTGCTTGTTTAAATCAAGATCAGATTAAGGTTCATCTATTTCAGTTGATTGACCAAGTTTTAATCTTTGTTTTCTTTTTTTAAATTTAATTTTATTTATTTGAGAGAGAAAGAAGAGAGAGAGAGAGAGAGAGAGAGAGAGAGAGAGAGAGAGAGAGAGAGAGAGAGAGAGAGAATGGGTGTGCCAGGGCCTTCAGCCATTGCAAATGAACTCCAGACACATGCACCACCTTGTGCATCTGGCTTTATGTGAGTACTGGGGAATTGAACCTGGGTTGTTAGGCTTTGCCAGCAAGTTCTTAACAGCTGAGCCATTTCTCCAGCCCAGAACCCACATTTTTAAAATAGGAAATGGAATTTATAGAATAATCTTGATGAAGGGTTATTACATTTTTTAGATACAAAAATAGGAAACCATATTTTTCATGATGAATCATATTATGAGTTGATGATGCTACCAGCTCAGAATTAAGGCCACAAGGATTTATTTGCCTCTCATTTTAAGTCTGTATAGCCTGACATGGTTTGATCCAGGTGTCCCCCACAAACAAATGAATGTGTTCTGATTGATCCATCCTCAACTGATGGCAGTTTGGGTTTTACAACCTTGCTGGAGCTGTGTTGCTGGGGGCGGGTTTATAAGCCAGCTTCCTCTTGCCAGCGTTTGGCACACCTTCCTGCCGCTTTTGCAGTGCTGTGGCGGAGGTGATGTCCAGCCCTCTGCTCATGCCATCGTTTTCCCTGCCAGGATGGAGTCTCCCCTCGAGTCCGTAAACCAAATAAACCCATTCCTACACAAGCCGCTTTTGCTCGGGTTCTTTCTGTGCAGCAACAGAAAGCTGACCGCAATAGTCCTGTACGTGGAATTCCAGTTCCCAGTGACACCAAGGGCAGAATTGGAACAGAGAACTTTTCATTTTCTTTGTTTCACAATATATATGAATTTCACTCATTGTAGTTTTAGATAAAGATACAATACCTTTGTCAACTGTATGATTACCAAAGAACCAAAAATTTGCAATTTCTTTTTAGAATGGATCAGATTAGAAAACCAAAATTCTTAGTTACCAGACACTAAATGGATCATTCCTTTGTATTCTCTCACAATACGTACACAGTACTGTTGGGGTAACAGAAAATATTACTATCAACAGGATTGCTGAAAGCAATTTGCAATTTCTTTTTGCAATTTCCTTTGTCAATAGCTATAGCCCAGAGGCATTCAGTTTTATAATCTAATTAATTCCTTTTTATATAATAGTGCCATTAACTTAATATTCATTTGTTTCATTTTCAGTATTTTTGCTTTATGATCCTGTAATGTATTTAAATGGATTCGAGGTCAAATCTACCAAACGATTTATCTTTATTTTTCCTTTATTTTTAAATTTTTTTTTGTGTGTGTGTGTGTATGGGTGCGGTGCACAAGGGCATTTTGCCACTGCAAGCAAATACCAGGTGCTTAGGAATCAACAAGCTTTGCAAGCAAGCGCCTTTAACCACTGAGTCATCTTCTCAGCCCCAACCAATTTGTTTTGTTTTGTTTTATCAAGGTAGGGTCTCACTCTAGCCCAGGCTGACCTGGAATGCATTATGTAGTCTCAGGCTGTTCTTGAACTCAGGGTGATCCTCCCACCTCTGCCTCCTGAGTGCTGGGATTAAAGGCGTGCGCCACCACATCCAGCTCTTCCAACCAATTTTATTCAGAGAATTTTAGCATCTACCCAGGGCCCCTTCCATCATGTTCCCTGACTTTCCTAAAGTCACCTTTGTCATGACTTAGGCTTTTATTTTCACAAGACATGGATAGTGTTGAAGGTGCCCCAAGCTCAGTGGCAGATCACATATTTGGCAAGCACTGGGTCTTGAGCTCAACTCCCCCAACACAAAAAAGCAACAATAAATGCATACTATGGTCATGGTTTGATCCAGGTGTCCCCCACAAACAAATGAATGTGTTCTGAATGATCGATCCCCAGCTGGTGGCAGTTTGGATATTACAACCTCGTTGGAGCTGTGTTGTTGGGGACGGGCTTATGGGGGTTATAAGCCAGCTTCCCCTTGTCAGTTTGGCACACCTTCCTGCTGCTGTTTGCAGTGCTGTGGTGGAGGTGATGTCCACCCCTCTGCTCAGGCCATCGTTTTCCCTGCCAGGATGGAGTCTCCCCTTGATTCCAAAAGCCTAATAAACCCATTCCTCTGCAAGCTGCTTTTGCTTGGGTTCTTTCTGCAAAGCAGCAGAGAAAGTTGACTGCAACACTAACGTACAACCTTTTCAAGATAAATCACAGCATACAGAAATTCCTCTCCTTTTTTTCAACTAACATGTCCTGGTGAGAAATCTATCACAGTATATATGGCTATTCCTCATTCTTTTTATAAGTGCATGGTAGGTAGGTAACCCTTGTGTATTTCCTATGACTTGATGAGTCCATTGCTGGTGGACATTGGTGTGATTTCCAGTTTGGTTTATGTTATGAACAGTAGTTGCATTAGTCTCTTTTCCCCTTACAGTGACAAAAGCAACTTAAGAAAGGAAA
Organism: Zapus hudsonius; assembly: GCA_004024765.1. Lineage (NCBI taxonomy): Eukaryota > Metazoa > Chordata > Mammalia > Rodentia > Dipodidae > Zapus > Zapus hudsonius. The sequence continues at coordinate 22,960 of PVHP010012850.1, forward strand.
GATTTGGCTCACAGTCTGAGGGCACCCTTCCTCATGGTGGGGAAGGCCATACACTGAGAGTGGAGCTGGTCACCTTGTACCCGGTGTCAGCAAGGAGAGAGATGAATATTTCTGCTTGATTGGCTTGTATTTTGTTCAGTCTAGGACCCAAGACCACACACTAACACTGCCCACATCACAAACATACCCAGAGGTATGTCTCACGAAGGGAGTCTAAATCTGGTCAAGTTGGTAATGAAGACTCCATCATAGAAGTTATAACTCTTGTTTTCCCCCTTTGTAACAACAGTAGTCACCTGACTGGCACTCCCATGTTCACTGCAACCCTCAGCAGAGCTATGCTCCACCCCATGTGGACCATGGTATGTTCTAATCTGGTCATGTCTCCCTTCCCCCACTTCAAGTCCATCAATGGCCTCACTTTGGCTTTAGGATCAAGACCAAACTTCTTAACGAGGCCTGCAAGGCTCCACAAAGTCTTGCTCTGGTTTATCTCCTCTGCACCCCCACCCACCCCAGTTCCTTATCTTTCAGCTGAAACCACACTGTCCTGTGTCAGTAGGCCTTTGACAGGACTGACTAGTTAGCCTGTCCTCATTAACAGCTCATCCTGCAGATGGCATTTCCGCCATCACTTCTGTAGGGAAGACCTGTTGACTTCCTCACTGGATAGCTGACCCTTCGCTGTGTGCCTTGATCTCTGGGCCCCACTTATTGGTAGTATTTTCCACTGTCATTTCACATTCATGCCTGCGATTTTTAAGATGTCTGTCTATCGTCACTTTAGACTTTGTGCTCCAGAGGTAAGAACCATCTCTACTACCCTAAGCACGTGCCACATGAAGGCTGGAAAGCATATCTGATGACTAAATGTTAAATGGATGGCCTCTGTAAGCCACGTTACTGTGTTAGACACTCTAAGTGCATTACTTGAGTTAATTTCCATCCATTTCCTAAGTATTTTATCATCATTTGTCATTTTGATGTTTTAAAATCTTTATTGATACCTTTTTCATTTCTGGTCTTGGTTAGTCCTTTTTCTTGATTAGTTTTACTAAGGATTTATCAGTTTTGCTTATCTGTGCACAACACTACATTTGGCATTACTGATGACTTTCTCTTGTATGTACATGTGTATGTGTTTTCAGTGAATCTGTTCTTGACTATAACTATTTTAATTCTTTCCTTCTTTCCTTCTTCCTTCCTTTTTCCTTCCTTCCTTTTTCCTTCCTTCCTTTTTTCCTTCCTTCCTTTTTTTTCCTTCTTTTTTCCTTTCTTCAAGGAAAGATTATCTTGGACTCCTGAGTTCCAGAGACTTCACTTCAAGGGTGGGCAGGAGGCATTGCTTTGGCCTGAGGCAGGTCAGACAGTGGGAGTATGTGGCAAGGCTGCTCACCTTAGAGTAGCGCTCAGGAAGCAAATCTCCTTTCATGTCTTTGGTTTTTCTTTTTCTTATTTTAGCTCTTTAAGAAGCTCAGGAAATAGATTAGATACTTTCCTTCTTGTTATAGTTCCTCTTTATTGTCAACTTGACTGGATTTTGAATCACCATGAAAACACACCTCTTCGTGGATCTGTGAGGGCTTTTCCAGGAGAGCTTAGCTGAGGACGGAAAACCCATTTTGGTTGTGGGTAGCACCATCCCCTGGGCTGGAGTCCCAGACAGAATGAAAAGCGAATGTGAGCTGGGAACCAGCATTCATCTTCCTCTGCTTCCTGCCTGACAGCCACATCGCTCCCACCCCTGTGCTTCTCCACTGTGGTGGTCTATATGCCTTTGACTTTAATTTGCTTTCTATCAAGTTCCTGGTCACAGCAACAAAAAGCAACTAATGCACTTCTTTCCGGTGTACATGCATTTAAGGCTTTTCATTTCTGCTTTATCTGCACCTAATTCGTTTTGATATGTTGTGATTTCATTACCATTTACTTCACGATATTTTCTCATTTTATTGTGATTTCTTTTTCCTTTTGATTTGAATAATTGTCACAGCTATCTCACATGCTAAAAACTCCCAAGCAGGAAATCTAGATGATTCACTCTAAATTACAGAAATAGTAAGTTGAAACCCCATGAAAAAGAATTTCAATATGCTAGACTTGAAAGTCCATGGTACCTGTGTTAGTGTGGTTTTTTGGTGGTGTTGTCACTATAATGAACACTTGAGTTAGGGCGCGTATGAAAATAAAGACAGGCTTATTTAGCTCCCAGTTTTGGAGGCTGTAAGTCCAAACAAGGTAGCACTGGTTCAGACAAGGGCCCCGTGGCAAAGAGTGGAGAGAGTGTAAGGGGAAAAGCATCCTGTCTCCAAACAGGAAACCAGAGAGCCTGAATGCCCACATCTCTTATGAAGACATGCTCACAGTTAACCTCAGGACCTCTCCCTAAAGCCTAGCTCCTAAAGGCCTCACATCATGTCCCTCTGCACACAGAGGCTCGGGGAACAAATCACATTCAAACTACAGCAATACTTTATACATTAGGAATTAAAGCACTAAAGGAAACAGAGCAAGAAAAAGTGTTGATTGCAAGGAGGAATAATTAAACAAGAAAGAATGGAGTCAGGGTAACTCTCACACCACACGAACCTCTGCTATGTTGTTACCTAGCATTAAAGCGTTTCTAGGATGTAATTTAGGGCAATATGTTACTCAAGGGTCCAGAAATCATCTTTGTTTACTGAGCATTAATCTATCTTTACTTTCTCAATTCCAAGCCAGCTGTAGAAATACTAGCAGAGTTTGGGAAGAAACAAGAAATTAGGGAAAATGGTTTATCGTATCTGAGCTCTTGGAGTGGTTTTGGTCATCCACGGGGTGGCCATTCTCTCAGGGCTATTCATAGTAGTTATGCAAGGGATGTTTCTGAAAAAAGCCAGGGGAAGCTAGAGGAAAACATTTTTCAATCATCTTGACTCAGAAATTGCCTCTTCCTTTCTTTTAATGGAACACTGGGAAAAATATAACTATGATGGAGCCCCTTCTAGCTGCACAAAGTGGGTCCTTCCCTTCATTGCTCTTCAACAGCAAACACACAGAACCCTGTACCTGAATAGAGTTTAAAATAAAAACGTTTCTCTATTCGGCAAACTGCTTTACATATGTGGACAGATTCCCACACTATTCTTTATAATACATACACATGCGTATAAATCAGTATATGCATATATTCTGTATACACACGTGCTTCTAGAGACTTATAAATGCATACACATATACACAGCTCCCCTCAATGGAGCCCTACTTTATAGTTCTTCAGATGGTGTCTTCCTTTTGAAGTGCTCTTCGGATGTGTGAAGATCTACCTTGCTTCCCAAGCTGCTACACGGAGCTCACTGCTTGATTCACCGCTGGGGGCCCTGTCACAGATCTTGGCCTTTTTTCCCTTGTAAGTAATGTTGCAGTGACCAGGCGTGTGCACAGCTCCAGACACAGATGTCTAGAGTTAGAATCCATGGGGTGACTGCGTTACATCGTTTCAACATGCGACGCCTCGGCCATCACTGTCCCAAGAGAATTCTACGATTGACATTCCTACCACACCATTGCCTCCCCCCCAAATCACACTATCAGTCTGTTTAGTTCTTACCCATGAGGGAGAAATTTATTTATTTAAAAATAATAAAATTTAGCTCTTTGTAATAACATTTTTCCCTTTTTTAAAGAATTTATCCTTAAAAATGTGTTTCTTTTTTTCTGTTGGGCTCTTGGTTTTATCTTCATCGATTTTTAGTATTCTCTGGATAATAAGCCTTTGTCATGAACACATGCTGAAAATCTTTCTTCTCAGTGTGTTAGCTTGTGTGCTTGGTCAATTTGTGACATCTTAGAGCACATAAGATATTTCTTGCAATGCTTAGCCAATCTTATAAAGGAAATGTTCTTTCTTCGTAATTTATTTATTGGTGTTTATCTTAGGAAGAATTTCTGAACCCCAAACCTTAAATATATTGTAATACATTTACAGATTTGTTCAGTTGAGAGACTGTCTAATTCAAGAGGCCAACAAAGGCTGATAGAGAGAAACATTTGAGGTTGTCCTTGGAAGAGTAACTTTTCTCTCTTCCAGGCAGAGATAGATAGAGGGCAATCTCCAAGAAGGGACAGCGTGAGCACAAGGAACTGACAAGAGCACACTGAGCTCATTCTTGGAAACAGCCAGTCTCTCACTCCTCCTTCTTGTCATATACAGACTGTTCAACAAACCGCCCTGCACCTTGTCCACATCACATAACCACGCATCTTCGCCATCATCCCCTAGGACAGCCGCCGCTTCTGACCAATGCATAGGATTCTTGTGTATGTGAAAACCATGCTGTCTCTCTTGATCACTCCGGTCTTCATAGAATGCACATACTGCAGTTAAAAGCCAAGAAACAACCCCGTATCTGACAGCACACACAGGACTGCAGTCTGCCATTTCTCGTGAGTTAGACTTGACTCAGGATCAAGTCCTAGCCTATTGCTGACTCAAGAGAGACACATTTGTAAATTTTGATAGATGTTGAAAATTTGCCTCCGGTACATTTTGTAACAGTATGTACCAGTAATATATGAGCAGGCTGCTGACGTCGCACAAAACAAGACTTTTTAAGCATTTTTACATTTGCCAATATGATAGGCAAAAATGGTTTTGCTCTCTGATTTCCATTGCAGCGTCCTGTAAGTGACCTGGATGGGTTTCCACGTCTTCAAAGACCTTCGTATTTCTTTTTGAAATGAGCTGTGTGTTATGTTCTTTGCAGATATTTCTATTGAATGATTAGTATTTTTCTTATTGATTCATATACAGCAGGGAAATGAGCGTTTTGTTGTATGATTTACAGCTATTTTTCTCCCTTAGGTTGGAATTTATTGTTTTCACATTATATATTGCAGATCTTACCATGGGGTTTTATTTAACTTTTGAGATAGGGTCTCACTCTAGCCCAGGCTGACCTGGAACTCACTCTGTCAGTTCCAGGCTGGCCTCAAATTCACAGCAACCCTCCTACCTCTGCCTCCCAAGGGCTGTGATTAAAGGTGTGAGCCACCACTCCCAGCTTCGGATTGTTTTGATGTAATTAAATTCAACGATCATTTCATCTTTGGCTTCTGGGTTTTGTATTGGAGTTAGGCCTTAGAATGTTTGCCCTTCTTAGCTTGTGCATGAAGAATTTTCCCAGGTTTTTGTCTAGTGCTTTGAAGACGTCATTTTCTTAAAATAATTTTAGTTGACATACAGAGATTTAGGTAGCATATATTCTGGCATTTTAAATGCATTTTGTTTTTGTTGATTCTCGTCTCCCCTTCCTATCGCCAGGTCCTCCTCTGACCCCCAATTTCCTCCCCAGTACCCTCCCCATTCTGTTTATATGTGATGACTTAATTTTTATTATTTTGGATTTGTCCAGCTGAAGCCTGGGATGTAGAGTGATTTATTTGTCCCCAGGTTCCTTATACTTTGCTGACACAAGACTTCACAGTGTTATGTCATCACTTGCTGTCTTAGCTTTCTCCCCAATTGATCTTGAAACCTGCACACACTTGATTTCATGCTTTTATCCCCTCACTTAACTTGCTCTTCTATCCACTTCCACCCCAACCCCAAGCTTCCCCTACTGTCTGACAATTAGACAGCTCAGACTTCTGTGTGTTTCCACTGCAAGGGAGGGACGATTCTACCCAAGGACAGGCCTATCCATGGAAGGGCTGAAAATGAGACTGGCAAGTTCTTGGCCAGGGGCTTTTCATTAAACTCTGGTTCTTACAAAATCCAAGTGCCAAGCGACTCATTGAACTTACCTAGAAGATGGTACACCAAGGGGAGAAATATGGTGGAAATGGCCAGACCTCCTTGGAGACGGGTTTCTCGGCTGCCATGGTAGGCAAGCAGCCACACATCAATGGCCCACAGCAAAGCAGTAAAAAGGTAGCTTGTGGCCATGCACAGTGCCAAGCTGCAAGAACAGGTACAGGATCTCTTCCCAGGCTACCAGCAGCCCCTGGGGACAGGTTTTCAAAAGGCTACAACTGTGAAATCCTCCCAGCTCACAATCAGGGGAGATTATCACTGGCTAACAGAGACACTTCAGGGTGGGGTGATGGGTATCTTCTTGAGACTCTGGGGGAACCATCTAGATGGCTTCTGGCCCAGGGAAAACTATGTGTATCACCTGAAGGGCACTGACAGCAATAACTGAGCTCCTATAGTCAGTCCTACACTATTTACTCTTGGCCACTTTCCAAAAGGGACACAGTGTTGGCTTCTAGTTAAGGAAAGTAACATACATACAGAAACAAGATGTAAGGCACAGAAAAGAATGCCCCAAGTGCTGTCCAGGTTCCTGGGAGGAGTGTGGAAAAAGCAGTTGCAGGCAGCTGAGAAGATAGGAAAGCTCAAGAGGAGGAAGGAGCACTGCGATGGTTAAGTTCATTGTCAACTTGACCTTTTGAGTAATCTTGGGTGGTCTCTGAGGTTGTTCACAGGAAAGCAGCCCTCTCAACAGGGGGCAGAATGTAAGGAGGCTCAGAAAAACTAGAAACAAATTTTCCTTCCTGGGAGGGCAGTGCAGGAGGAAAATTCCAGACACTCAGGGAGTCAACAAGTCTGAGAAAGGGTTGTAAAACCACTCCCTAAAGCTACATAAAGGGGGAGAAAATCCCCCCTCCTCCTGTTTTATGTGTTTGTGGTGATGGGTTTCTCTCTCTCCTTCACCTGTGAAAGGGGCCCACCTCTTTCTGCCATTATGAAACTTCCCCTGGATCTGTAGCTTCAATAAATCCTTTCCTCCTATAACTGCTGGGTTTGTAGGTTCATCCCAGGGTGTGTGGCTGACTGCACAGAATCTACCAGCAGTGGAGAGGCCCCCCTGCCTTAGAGAGCAGAAGGCCTGAAGTCCACTTCTGGATGCTGTTTGGAAAAAAGCAGATGGGGGTGGTAGAATAATGTCCTATCCCAATTGCTAGCCTCTGTGACAATATTTTCCATGGCTGTAGATGTGACTTGCTGATGTGATTAAGTACAGAATTTTGAGATGGGAAGGTGTTGTAGTCAGCCACATGCTGCTGGGATGAATCTTCAAACCAGGCACAGTTTTGGGGAGGAAAGGATTTATTTGTAGCTATAGATACAGGGGAAGTTCCAAAATGCAAAAGAGGCTGCTCCCCTTTCACAGGTCCAAGCAGAGAGAGAAACCCATCACCAACACCATACACACGGAACAGAAAACAGGCAGGAGAGCCAAAGAGAATTTCTTCCCCTTTATATAGCCTTAGGGTGGGATTTTACAACCATTCCCCAGAATTAATGGCTTCCTGAGTCTCTGGCATTTCCTTCCTGCACTGCCCACACAGGAAACGAAGTCTTTGAGCTTCTTTACATCCTATTGAGAGGCTGCCTTCCTGTAAACATCCTGAGAGACCTACCTAAGATAATTAAAAAGATCAAGTTGACAACAAAACCTAACCATCACAGAAGGTGATGTGGGTTTTATGGGTAGCCTCAATATGATCACATACAAGAGAAAGAGAGGAGTACTATTCAGAGAAGGAGATGCGATAATGAAGGTAGAGGAGGGGGAAGGATGGGGGAAGGGGAAGGAGGATGAGGTAGATTGAAATTTGAAGATGAGGAAAAGCCAAAGTGGATGGGTGGCCCATGGAAGCCAGAAAAGCGAAGGAAATGGATTCACCCCTAAAGACTCTAGGAAGAATGAAACCCATAAATAGGACTTCAGACCTGCAGAACTGTATAATAATAAGTCGGTGTTATGTTGAGTTTGTGGTCATTCCTTACAACAATATGAAACTGATACAATGTCAGACACTTAGAGGGAGACTTCCTTGTGTAATTTTTTTTAGATACTTCCATGTATTCTGGGAGTCTAGACAGCTGGTGACCCTTAGGGCTCTCTCGACTTTGAGGTCTAATCGACAGAAAACAAAATGGTGTATGTTCAATGTGTATAATGTGATGGTTTTAATACACACACATATATAATATATACATATTATATATATATATATATATATACAAACACACACATTGTGAGATAAATCTGTGGTGATTTGAGTGGAAAATGTCTCCTATGGTCTCATTGTTGCACACAGTTTTAGGAGGAAAATATTTATTAAAGTAACAGACCCAGGGGAAATTCCAGAATGGCAAAAGAGTCTGGCCCCCTTTCACAGATCCAAGCAGAAAGAGAGACCCATCACCAGCATCTCAAGCAAGCAAACTGAAAACTCCAACTAGCAAAAACAGGAACTTTAGACTTGAGCTGGGACTCGCCTTCCTCCCTGCTAATATGGAGATATGATGCCCTACTGTATGTTCCTGCCACACTTTTCACGACACAGTGAAATTCCCCTTAAAACTATAAGCCAGAAACAAACCCTTTTCTTCCATAAGCTGGTGTTTTGTCCCAGCAACAAGAAAGTAACTACTAGAAATTACCACCATCAAATTATTTAACATATCCATCATCATCACACAGTTACCATGTGTGTTTGTATGAGTTTATGTGTTTGTGTGTGTTTGTATGTGAGAGCGCATGCTTGCGTGTGTGCGTGTTGGGGGGCGAGGGGACTTAATATTCTTCACAGGAGAAATTAGGAAAAGTTCTCTAGCCTAAATGCAGCTTTAAGAATTACGATGTGGCACAGTTCCATGTGAAACAGATGGCACCTCTCACGTCCTTAGATACATCCTCTATGCACATGGGCAGTAGAACTGGCCTCCTCAGTGGACAGGCCATAGAGACTCCCTGCCGATGGAGTGTGAAGGATCTGCCGAACCAATGTGAGAGGGATGAAGAGCAGGAACCTCTCATCCCAGAGCACCTGCTACCTGGCCTGCTTTCCCAACACCTCTGAAGCTTGGGCCTTCATTCTCTCAAACATCAGATAGGCGACTTGAAGTATCTATTAGTAATAGATGTATTACATCCTTGAGGAAAGAAGGCAAAATTTCATTTCTCAACCTTCAAAACTATACACCCCTTGTGGCAAACACAAGATGATTACGTAAGTATTTGAAACTTCAAAATATGTTAACCAGCATGGCTGTAGACAAAGACAAGCAAAGAGGGCGTGTGAAGAAGGGCTCGGGGTTTGATCAGGCATTTGTTTCGCGTTAATTGCCGGTGAATTAGTAGAACCCCAGAAGATCATGCAGTTTGTCATTTCAACTCGGAGCCCACACATCTCCTTGGAAAGTTTATCAATCCTTACCCCTCCTGATTATGCCAGCAAGGAATTCTTCACAGTGAGGATATCTCTGTATCTGACTTTTTACCATCCAAAAAAAAGTTATCAAATCTTCTAAACAGTGTTTCAGTAGAAAAATGTCACTATCATTATGTTACAGGATGGCACAGCGGCTTTATCAAGTGAGTTTACACAGTTTACCCACTACAGAGCCCCACCCCCTCGTGTATTAGCTGTTGGACAAGTTACTTCACCTCATTACACGTCAATCGTGCAGAACTTGGACTCCAAGGGGAAACCCCCACTAACCATGGGCCTACAGAGAGGCTACACCCATTAAAATCTCACCAAATTAACAATATTTGCCCATTTAACTTCTACTGACCTCACTCTCCATGGGAGATTCTGTTTGTATTTTTCAGAAGGTATCGAGAACCATGGACAACCCAGTTCCACCAAGAGGACCTGAGATGATGGCTGACCCTCAGGCAGGAGATGAACCACCCCTAGCTCATTGTCTAGGGTCCAAATGAAACCACAGAGGAAATGGTGAGATGAGCAAGAGTGCTGCTTCCACAGAAAGTCAGACAACCTACACAAGGGTAATGGAGACAGACACGGAGGATACTCAAAACAGAGAAACCCAGAGACTCTTAAGAGCTCAACAGTAAAGCAGACTTAAAACCCACCCACCTTGGCTCAGGGAATTTTGCAGAAGAGAGGATGGAAAGACTGTAAGAGCCATGGTGGGGAGAATACCCAGAGGTATTGCCCACCCCTCAAAAAAAAAACCTGTCTACTGCTTACACAACTCCTAGCCCTCCATCCCATGGAGCATTCCAGCAATCCCACTGAGGAGGGATTGGGGGCAGGGAAAAGGGAAATGGGGGTACCAATGCAAGACTTGTTATACAGAGTTTCTACTTATTAACAATAAATAAATAAACTTTTAAAAACGTGGAAGTGAGATCATTTCTGTGTACCCAGTCCAATCATTCATTGATTTGCTCCTTCAGAATCGAGTGTGTACTCACTGGGCATCAGACATGGGGATAGTTGCTGAGGACACTGCACATTTAGATAGTTAATATAATTTGGATTACCTGCTCATGTTTTCCTGGAGTTCTGCCTTCTTTCTCTTAAGCTTTGAATAAAGTTTTTCTCTGATTGACTTTCAAAACAATTAAAAAATAAATATCTAGTATATTTTAACATCTATTGGTGATATAGGTGATATAGTTTCAGAGTGGATCTTAATTTCAAATTAATTTTAGCTACTTTGGCCCATCTTTGCTTCCTTTGTTTTTGTTAACCCCCTAAAATGAGGTATAGCAGATAGTAAAAAAGAATACTATGCTGTTTTCTATCTATTAGTTTGTCTTTTAGAGTTCTCTGGAACCATAAAATATGTAGACAAGCAAATCAACAGGTAATATAAAACACAGATTAGCAAAGAAACATGCATTCAGATTTATACAGCTAAATTCACAGGTATTGATTCTTTACAAAATATTGTCTGGAGTACCTTATAAATGATTTTTTTTGAGGTAGAGTCTCATGCTAGCCCAGGCTTACCTGGAATTCACTAAGTAGTCTTGGGGTGTCCTCAAACTCACAGTGATCCTCTTACCTGTCTCCTGAGTGCTGGGATTAAAGGTGTACTCTACCATGCCCAGCTTGTATTAGTTACTTTTATCTCACAATGACCATGATAACAAACAGAGGCAATTTAAGGGAAGAAAGATTTATTTTGGCTCATGGTTTCAGGGATTTCAGTCCATCCTAGAGAGGAAGGTGTGGAATTATGGTCCATCCACGGCAGTGAGACTAAGACAGGACATTCATATCATGGCAGATTAGGAGGCAGAGACTAGACCAGAAACAGCATGTGGGTATCACCTTCAACATCATGCCCCTAGTAACCCACTCCCACCAGTTAGGCCCCACCATGGGAAGGTTTCACAGCTTTCCAGAGTACCTCCAGCAGGAGACCTAGCATTCAAAACATAGGTTTGTGGGAGACATTTCAGATTTAAACCATAATAGTGAGTACATGAATTTTCCAAGCAATTAATGTTATTGTTATTAACAAGCAATTATGTTATTGTTATTTTTAGATTTTATGTATTGTTTGTGTATGTATATGTGTGTGCATGTGTGAGTGTGGGCACACTGTGGAGGTCAGAGGTCAACTTTTGGGTTGTCCATTCTCACTGTTCCATGTCATTTGAGGCAGAGTTTCCTTTATTCTCATTCTGCAGTGTTTTCTTTTCTTTTGTTGTTTGTTTGTTTGCAGAGCTTCCGGGAGGTTCTCCTGCCTCTGCCTCCCATTTTGCCATCAGCATGCATGCTGGGATTACAGAGACCCTTCCAGATTTTTATGTGGGGTCTGTGGATTGAACTTGGGTTCTCAGGCTTGAGCAGCTCCTCTGAGCCATCTCCCCAGCCCCCCAATTCATGTTATTAATTACCTGCTGTTTGTATTGTGGTAACCACTAGGGTTATGGCAGTGACCCAAACAAATACAAATACCCGATTTCATAGAACTGTATTCCACTGAGGAAAAAGATGGTCAGTAAACTGAAAAAAATAAAGTGAAGTAATTATAAAGTATTTATAATAGATGCTGCATTGGTTACTTTATTGCTGTGACCAAATACCGGCAAAAGAAGAGCGTAAGGAAGGAAAGGGTTTATTTTGGCTTTCATTTCCAGGGAAGGCGTTCCATCATGGTGGGGAATGCGTGGTGCCAGGACCAGTAGACTGGCTGGTCACATCACATCTATGGTCAGAAGGCAGAGAACAGGTGGGAACCAGGTTATAAGACCTCAAAGCCTGCCCCAGTGAGCCACTTTCTTCAGCAAGGCTCTATCTCCACAACTTCCCCAAACAGGGTCACCAATTGAGGAATCAAGTGTTTGAACCCACGAACCTATGGGGGACATTTTATATTCAAGCTACAACAAATACTAAGGAGAAAAAAAAAGCAGGGAAGGGAATGGGGAAACCTGAGGTATATTTTTAGAAAGTTTGTGAGTCCAGGGATTGTTCACCGAGGCTGAAAAATAAAACATAAGCCCACAAGATAATTTTGAAGGTTAGCAATTGTTGATGAAACAATAGAGTAATGAGAGGGACTTGGAATTGGGGGAGAAGGTACTTGGATTGCCAAGGAAGGGCTGTCTGGAGAGTGACAATGGAGTGACAGACCTGGGGAGAAGAAACTAGTCACAGGCAGCAAGGTGGAGAGAGCTTTCCAGATGAGGCAAGGCAGGGAAGGACTGCAGAGCTGACAGAGGACAGAGAAGGGGGACATGTGTGAACTAGAAGAGGCAGGTGGGCTGCGCTGGACCCTCAGGGTGCACGTTCTCACCGGCTCATCTTCCAGATGAAGAATCAGGCTCAGGGAGTTTTACTGGTTCCAGAGATCCTGCCTAAACTGTCCAAGTGTGTTTACCTCACCCTAGTAGCATACAGGCATGAACAGTTGCAGAATCTAGACACGTAAGCAAATGTTAAATGTTAACTCAGGGCTGGAGAGGTGGCTCAGCAGTTAGCGTGCTTGCCTGCAAAGTCTAGCAAACCGGGTTCTAGTCCCCAGTGCCCACGTAAAGCCAGAACTCCAAACACTTTCTTCTGTTTTCTTCCTGCTGGGGCAGAAGACAGTATTTCTTTCCTTTTCTTTTTGCCATTTTATCTAAATCCCAGAAGCTTCCAGTGGCATGGTTATGTGTAAGATGTCTGCTCACCCGGGATTGAGAGAAGGGATGGACAGGGGTGTCTGCCCATGGGGAACGGTGGTCAGGTGGCAGTACTCCCAGAAGCCTGGCTGTTGGCCTCAGCTCTGACTGATGCATCCATCTCTCCTGGGCACTAGGCATGCTGGGTCTTTTCTGCCAATGTCTCTGGGAATTCAGAGGGCATCCCTACTTATTTACTCTGATTCTTCCCTGCCCTGAGCTCATTTTCTGAAACATGTACATTCTCTGGAATAACCTCTTTTCCCACCATTGCCCTGAATTTCTCTGATTCTGAGGCTAGCATTCATCACAGCTGTCTATACCTCCCCTTGGCACTGGTGGGCTGGGAGTCAGGCTGACTGGCCTTGCTGTTTGGATTGCTGCTCATTTCTGAATGTTCCTTTTCTGGCATCTGGTTCTGTCAAGCTTTTATTTTCATTTGGGGTGTGTGTGTGTGTGCTGTATGTGTATGTACATATGTGTGCATGCATGTGGAGGTCAGAGAACACCAACTTTGGGTGTCATTCCTCCTGTGGTGGTTTTAATCAGATGTCCCCCATGAACTCATGTGTTCTGAATGCATGTCCTCAGCCAGTCACAGTTTAGAGGGTGGAGCCTTGCTGGTTACAGCCATCTCCCCTTGCCAGAGCTCCACTCACTCTCTTACTTCTGTGGCAGAAGTGACATCCAGACTGCTCATGGCATCCTTTCTCCTGCCATCAAAAACCTTCCTCAACCCTCAAGCCTGTAAACCAACATAAAATCTTTGCTCCAGTCTGTTGGTTTTGGTTTAGGTGTTTTGTCCCAGCTCCACAGAGGAAATGACAAGGGGCACCGTGTTTGAGACAGGGCCTCTGACTGACCTGGATGGCCAGCAAACCCTAAAGATACACATGCCTCTGCCTCCCCAGTACTGTGATTACAAGTGTGATACCTCACCTGACATGTTTTACATAGATCTGGGGATGGAACTCAGGTCATCATGCATGCAAAGCAAGCACTCTGCTATCTCCCCAGCCCTTCTGCTGTGTTTTTATGTTATTCGCTTTCTGTTAAAACATCTTTCTGACCCCACCTGTATCCAGCACCAGCTCTCTGAGAGCAAGAATCAATTGATTTTCCCTTCAATTGTCTTTCAAACACTATGGCAACCTAATCATGGAAGATTTCACTTAGTAAAGAGGGTAAATGTTTCAGGAAGTGTCGCCTTCATCTCAGGGTGGAAACTCATCTTTGGAATTACACTACAGAGACTCTTGATTCAGATTGGCTCTTGAAATCAACAGCTAATAGTCATGGGCAGGTTATGTCACCTCTTTTGGGCCTTAATTTCTTAGTCTCTAAAATAGGGTGAAGACAGTGCTTACTTCTAATGAGTATTGGAGGCATTTAAGCACAAGTGAAGGGCGTAGCTCCATGCAGAGCACACAGGTGGTCAACGAAGGTTGAGCATCATCACTAACTGTGCTGGGAGTAGCTTTCTTGTAGCCTTTTCCCCTGGACGGAATCAGTGTCTAAGGTGACTAAGTTCCCAGCATGCCTTGATGATGGCATCATCCTGGACACATGAGCCTAGCCTTCCTTAGTGTTTCCCCATCAACCCCCTTCCCCCAACACGCGCGCGCACACACACACACACACACACACACACACACACACACACACACACTGGAACACTCTCCTAGCTTGCATATCCCAGCCAGCTGCAGAAAGAGTAAGCAAAGAATCGCCTCCTTTCCAACTCTGCACCTGCTTCTGTGTGGTCACAGTTAAGTAAAGCCGGACTGAATGTGACAGACTTTAAGCCTCCTTAGATTGTTTTTATGGGTTCTGTCTGTGGGTTTTCATTAAACACAGTGCTCATGGTAATTGCTGATTTTCTCCCTGAAATAACTCTGACTTATCCCGTCTCCATTTTCTAAATCCTCACTGTGTGTGTGTGTGTACACACATGTGTGTATAGGTATACGTGTGTGCATGTACATGTTCTTGGGTGTGTGAGAACACACATGTATGTATAGGTGTACATATGTATGTGTGTTATATGTATGTAGGCCAAAGGGAAACCTCAGATGTCATGTCTTAAGAACCCTTCTCCCTTTTGGAGGGTCTCTCAATGACCTGGAACTCACCTAATTAAGCTAGACTTGATGACCAGGGATCTTTCTGTCTCTGCTTCCCCAGCCATGTGGTTAGAAGAAGGGGCGCCATGCTCAGCTTTGTTCCGCATGTCTTCTGAGGATGGAACTGAGGGCCTCATGCTCCCAGGGCAAGCACTTCCATGCTGAGCCATCTCCCCAGCCTGGCATCCCCGCTTCTGACCTTCACTGGCAGTTCTTTCATTTTTGGCATGCTTTCCAGCAGTACAGGAATTCAATCCAAAGGACTTGCTGGTTTTCAGGACTATTTGCACCCAAATCAAAAAAATATCTTCTGCTTCCACAGCTTTTTGTTCTCTAAAAAAAAAACACAAGGCTTTTAAAAAAATGTAGCAGAGCGACCTATTTATTTTGTTTGTCCAGAATAAGCTTGCTTATTGCTAATTATTCTATGTACCTGAAAACAAGATAAAAGTTGCCTAGCGGGTACAGTGGTAAACCCTGAAATCCCAGTACTGGAGAGACTGTGGCAGAATCATAAGTTTGAGGTTAGCCTGGGCTACATACTGATATCTTGTCTCAAACAAGTGAAACCAGACAAGTTGTTATATGCCTGCTTGTTCCATTCATGCATGTATTTCAGGAGCCAGTGGATCCAGCAATAATCCCTGGCTGATTTATTGTGTGTCTCCCATGTCTGTGTGTAGTTTGGTCCAGTTAATGTTTGTTAAGTGCATATGTATATTTTTAAAATAAAATATTTTATTTTATTTGTAAGCAAAGAGAGACAGAGGGGAGAGAGAGAGAGAGAGAGAGAGAGAGAGAGAGAGAGAATGGGTACTCCAGGGCCCCTTGCCACTGCAAATGAACTCCAGATACATGTGTCACTTTATGCATCTGGCTTTATGTGGGTACTGGAGAATTAAACCAGGTCATTAGGCTTTGCAGGCAAACACCTTAACCATAGAGCCATCTCTCCAGCCTGAATTTTTAATTTTTTCATAATTTTTATTTTTTTATATGTACATTTTTAAAGATTGGTCCTTTCACTTTAAAAATTCTTGCATTTGAATTATTTTCCATTATATAGGGCTCAGGTGACCCCATTACCTAAGAGTGAACAATAAACATTTTGAGATGAGGTAAAGGTGCTGACCAGAAGGCAAGAGGCTGATCTGAGGCCCAGGATCGGGAGGAACAAATCCTTTCTCCTGCTGAGCCTTCTGATGCATATGATTTGTTGAATTTCAGATGCATATTCACTGGGGAAATAATTCACTGCAGAAATGTGAGAAGCTATAAATATACAGACTCTAATCAAGTCCATAGGAATTAAAAACCTAACAGATTAAGTAAAGCCCTCGCTGGAACGCTGATGGATTCATTAGGAACGTTTATAAGATGTTAGAAAGATGATTGAATCAGAGCTGATCAAACCTTTGTCATTTTTGTAGAAATAGCCTGTGTCTTCGGCAAAGGAGTTCACTGGTTTCGTTAACCTCATTATTCAGTATGTTGAGTTTACAAGAATCTGGGAAGCCAATAACCGTAGTGAAGCATGGGACGCGACAAATCTGAGAAGGCAGGTGAGTGTTCAGGCGAGGGGGCCAAGGGCTCTCAACCACCTGGCAGGGGTCGTTTTCAGAAAAGAAGGAAAGTAAGTCAAAGGAAGGAGGGAGGGGAAAGGACATTGTTTCCAGCCTTGTGGTTATCTCTCCTCACTGCCCCCCCCACTCACCTGCAGTCCACTGCTTGAATGACTAGTCATTTGGTGGCTGTCCATTTCCTGGGATCAGTGAGGGGCCAAATGGACGGGAGCATGCCCACCATCCTTCCCCTCCCCTCCTTCCTCAGCCAGGCCCTCTTGATCCTCCCCCCACAAGCCAAAGCAGACCTGAGAGGGGTGTGGGGAGTCTCATCCCCACTCTTCCCATCACCTTTCCCCAAAGGACCCCACAAAAAGGAAGTTTTTCATAACTAATATCTAAGGGGTGGAGGATACTATATATTATATATCCTTTTGTTATTTTATTTTTTATTTCTTTTGAGATAGAATCTCACACTGCAACCCAAGCTGTTCTGAACTCATCATGTAGACGAGGCTGGCCTTGAACTCATGCTAATCAGCCTACCTTAGCCTTGAAAGAGCTGGGATTACAGGTGGGAGACACCACACCTGGCTTTATAAATCCTTTTGGAGAATCCAAATGATCAGCAGTAAATGCTTTAATTTAGTTTTCCAAAATGTGACTTCCCCCTTTCGGGACCAGGCATGAAGAATGAGGTTAGAACACTGGGGATGTTCGGTGAGAGGAGGACGTGCCGAACACCCTGTGGGGCTGAAGTGTAGGAAGCGGCTTTTCCAGGCATAGTGAGTGGCACGTGCTTGGGATCCTAGTCCTGGGGAGG
Organism: Zapus hudsonius; assembly: GCA_004024765.1. Classification (NCBI taxonomy): domain Eukaryota; kingdom Metazoa; phylum Chordata; class Mammalia; order Rodentia; family Dipodidae; genus Zapus; species Zapus hudsonius. The sequence continues at coordinate 40,397 of PVHP010012850.1, forward strand.
TGGAGACCAGAGGGTCTCTGGGACTCGCTGCCAGTCGAGCTTAATCGGAGAGCTCCAGGCCAAGGGAGACCCTGCCAGAAAAAGGTAGATGGTATTCCTGAGAATGATACCCGAGGTTGTCCTTTGGCCACACACACACACACACACACACACACACACACACACACACACACACACTTGCTCATCCATCCCCATACATGCATATGGACACACTAAGCAGCGGTATTGAGAAGAGTCGTGATGAGGTCCGCTTTCAGGTCACTGAGCTGGGCACAGGGGAGGGCAATGAAAGCAAGTGGGCATTTGGAAACAAGCAATCCCGGGTGCCGGATGTAGGGAGCATGTAGAGGGTGGGCCGCATGCAGAGCCCACCTATGACACCTGGCTTAGGTCTGCCAACTAGGCCAGTGTTCAGGAGGCTCCACGACCTCAAAAACAGTTCCATCAGTTAGAGGAAAAGGGTTCAATCCTCTGAGGACCATTTCACATTCAAGCCATACAAGCAGGAGTTACGGAGACCCCCTCCTGGTCTTAGTCCCCCTCTTGGTCTGTCTAAATCAGAGTCTCATTGCCCTGGCTTCTCCCACAAGTGGCCTTCAACCCCTTGAGCCCTTCAAGATAGGGTCTCTCTCTAGCCCAGGCTGTCCGGGAACTCTCCGTGGTCCCAGGCTGGCCTCCAACTCACAGGGATCTTCCTACTACTGCCTCCCTAGTGTTGGGATTCAAGGTGTGTGCCACCATGCCCGGCTGTAATTTAACTTTGGAAAAGTTACGAGACTTCTATTTTCTATTTTGGAGCTTATGTTTCTGCATCTATCTATTGTTTGAGAAATTAAAACTATATAAAAATCACCAGGAAATGACTATGCCATATTGCAAATTCATAAATGTAATGCTATTTTGTGCACTTCTGACGGCGTCCACAGCATATGAAACATTTTCCTGACCTGTAGTAAGAACACAATATAAATCTGTTAAATGAATGAGCACATAAATGAAGGGAAGGGTTGTGAAATTTAAATTTCATTATTTTATTGCTCAGCAAATCCCCGTGTTCATGTTCCAGTTTGGTTTATTTTTGTTTTTGATTTCTTTTCACCTTTGAGTATCAGTACATACTAAACAGCCACAGAGTGCTGACTACATCCTTTGCCCTCTGATTTTCACCAGAGAACATTGGAGAAAGTCCAGCTTCGTGTGCGCCTCCGCTGGACCACAATGAGAAAGCTGAGGGGGACAGAAGCAGGAGGATCGCCGTGAGTTTGAGGCCAGCCTGAGACTACAGAGTGAATTCCAGATCAGCCTGGGCTAGAGCGAGATGCTGCCTGGAAAGAGAGAGAGAGAGAGAGAGAGAGAGAGAGAGAGAGAGAGAGAGAGAGAGAGAGAGAGGAGAGAAAGAAATGCAGCAAACTAAGTGAAACCCAGAGGAGGACACCTGCTTGGACCCTCTAGCTGCTGTAGATATGCTGTAGGTAAGCAGCACCCCCAGAACCCTGCCATCCAGAACACCAGGGATGTATGGTCACCATGGTGACAGTGGCTAGCTCAGGAACTGAGAGGCTGCTTTTGTCTGTTTCAGAGCAGTTGGAACCACCGATTTGCACTTGGCCTGAGCAGGTTTCTGGGGAATTACCTTTTCCATCCTCAGATACTAAAGCCTCTATTTTCGTTGTGGTCTTATCATGCACACGCAGACCCCTGATGCTTTCTCTTACCTTCCAGTCACTTTTCCCTCCCC
>PVHP010012851.1:0-42124 GCA_004024765.1 Zapus hudsonius
AGCTTCTGGGCCCTTCTTGCTGAAATGAGTGGGTTGAGTGGTTCTCATAAGCAGATGAAGGGAACAGGCCTCCCCCCTAGGACGGCCAGCATCCAGGCTTTGTATTTTGTTCACCAGGGTGGGCACCATTGACTCCTCTGGCACTAAGGGGTGTAAGGGAGATGATCTTTGGTCAAGGTGTGTGGGTGTGTCTTGCATGGTGCAGGTATGCCAATCGATACAAGGGCCACGTTCTGCTCTCCCTCCTAGGTATGGTACAGAGAGGATGTCAGCCACCCCAACCCGGAAGGCTCATCATGGTCTTTTGTGGACACTCCTGGGGAAGCGGTCCAGATCAGCTGTGGGCCACATGACCTCTTGTGGGTCACCCTCTGGGAGGGCCAAGCTCTGGTCCGGGAAGGAATCAACAGAAACAACCCCAAGGGTGGGCAGTCCTGTCTGGGAAGGGGAGTACATGCTCCTCAGAATCTTGGCTGAAGGAGGCCATCTGGACTTTCTTTTGGGCCTGGTAGGAAGTTCCTGGTCTATTGTGGAGCCTCCCGGGCCTGAAAATGGAATCATGCATGTCTCTGTGGGAGTCAGCGTGGTCTGGGCCATCACGAAGGATCGCAAGGTAAACCGGGGCTAGAGCTAGGCCTCTGAGTCCACTGAACATGAGGAGGACTTCTGTTCTCACTAAGTCTGGCATTGTGGAATCGCTATAGCCTTGAATTCACTATGCAGTGGAGGTTAGCCTTAAACTTCTGGTCATCCTGTCTCTGCCTCCAGATTACATGCATGTTACGCAAGGCACCCTACCAGCTAAGGTGCGTCCTCAGACCCTGCCATGGGCTGTTCTGCTGTTGAAATTATCACCCATCCCTGGAATGCTTGCTGTCATGTGTCCCACTATCTGTACCCCTGGACCAAAATGCTGATGGCCATGTTTATCACTTCATAGGCCAAACACTTCAAATAATCAGAAGCTAATTTGCCAAACCCATCGGTCAGTTAACTGTCTCTCTCCTTTGTATCTTATCAGAGACAAGTTGAATGAGGCTTTCCAGTTTCAGATGCTTCTCTGATTTCTTTTTTCTTTTTTTTTTTTTTTTTTTTGGTTTTTCGAGGTAGGGTCTCACTCTAGCCCAGGCTGACCTGGAATTCACTATGTAGTCTCAGGGTGGCCTTGAACTCACGGCGATCCTCCTACCTCTGCCTCCTGAGTGCTGGGATTAAAGGCGTGCGCCACCACACCCGGCTTGTAATCATTTTTAAAAAAATAAAATTTTAAAAATTGTCTTTACCAGTGGTTCCTTTGTACCCTACTTCCTAAGAACCATGACTTAAACCTTTACTTTAGTAATATGTTGCCCCCTTTAGATTAAATAGCAAAATCTGAATTATATGTGAGTTGGCTCAGTCTTCACTTAATGTGCATGCTTTCTTTGGATTTAAGAGGCACTGTCGAATTTTTCTTTTTTCCTTTATTATTCATTTTGCTTTGTACTGCTTTTGAGGCAGTTTTGTGCAGCCCAGGCTGCCTTCCAAGTTGCTCTGAGCCCAGTGTGGCCTTAAAACGGATCTTCCCACATCCACCTCCCAAGTGCTGGAACCACAGCCATGTCCCCTGTTTATGGGGCTCAAACTCAGGGCTTTGTCTCTGCTCGACAAGCATTCTTACAGCTGAACTACATACATCTCCATTGCCCTGGCTGAATATTCTCATTTGTGCATGATGTGTGTGTGTTATTCACGTATGTGTGCATGCATGTTCTCGTGTATGAGTGCACATGTTTGCAGATGTACATGTGTGCACGTGCATGTGGAAGCCGCAGGCGATAGTAGGCGTCTTTGTTGATTGCTCTGAGTAAGATGGTCTTTCACTTCATTCAGCAGTCTGGCCAGTTTGCCCTGGGGATCCCCTTGCTCTGCCTCCTGAGTGTTGGCAGGCTGCCATGGATTTGGGTGCTCAGTAAACGCTCGATCCACTGAGCTATTTCCCTAACCCTGAATTCTTGTAAAAGGGGCTAGAAGCCAGGTGTGGTGGCTCACATCTTTAATTCCACCATTCAGGAGGCTGAGATAGGAGGATCTCTTGAGTCTGAGGCTAGCCTGGGCTACAGAGTGAGTTTCAGGTCAGACTGTGCTAGAGTGAAACTTTAAAGAGAATAAAAATAGGAAGATAGCTTGGTGTTTAAAAGCACTTATTTGCAAAGCTTACTGGCCCAGCAGGTAAAGAGCACGTGCCACTTAATCACGAAGGGCCCTCCGGTGGATCAGAGACTGCCACCAAGTTCAAGTCCCCAGATCCCACATAAAACATTGGGCATGGCCAAGCATGTCTGTACTCCAGTCCTAGAGGCAGGGAGGAGTGACCGTGTCAGACGGTAAGAGGACACCTGACTACCTCTGACCTCTGTACACCTGCAGAAAAAGGATGCCATCTTTATGTAACAGTGAAGTGGTCAAGATGCTGAGACAGGAGGATTGTGGTTCAAGGCCAGCCAGGACTATGAGCAAGGCTCTCAAAGAGAAAAGAGTAACTTTTTTTTTTTTTTTTAAGCCTTGGGCCAGAGACTAGCAGGAAAGCCATTAGGGGTGGTGTGGTTAAGAGCAGGAGACTCTTGACCCTTGTGGGATGGTGCCAGGTGTGAGGGACACACGTTAGGAATACTGGAAGATGGACAGATAGACATTTCCTTTCTGTTTATTAGTTTTTATTTGTTATTGTTTATTTACAAGCAGAGTGGGAGGAGAGAGAGAATGAGAATGGGTGCACCAGGGCCTCCAGCTACCTCAGTCGAACTCCAGATGCGTGTACCACTTTGTGCATCTGGCTTTATGTGGCTACTGAGGAATCAGACCCTGAGCCGTCCCTTCAGTCCGGCATTTTATTTCTAAGCCATAGGCCTGCTAGTTCCTAGCATGATCCCAAAGTTACTCACTTGTTCTTCCTGTCCCCTAGCCCTTTGGGGAGACGTCTTGGTTTTCACTTCGCAGGTTTGGTTCCGGAGAGGCGTCAACTCTCACAACCCCTGTGGCACCAGCTGGATCGAGATGGTTGGAGAAATGATGATGGTGGATGTTGGACTGAATGACCAGGTGAGCGAGCTCGTGGTTCCGGAACCTCTGGTGGAGGTCTGCCCTCTGTCCCACTGTCCTTTCTACCGACAGGGGCTCCTGATGCTGGCACAGTGGGGGTGAGGGTGTGTGAGGGGTTGCTTCTTCCAGGGTCCCTTTCTCCATAGTCTCAGGGTGACCTCCCTAAGGATCCTCAGGGCCGTGAGAATCTGCTGGTGAGTAGGGTAGGACGTGTGTATGTGTGTATGTGTGCGTGTATGTATATGTGTGTATGTATGCACGTGTGTATGTGTGTGTATGTATGTGAGTATGTATGTATGTGTGTATGTACATATGTGTGTGTGTGCTGGAAGTTTTCATTGAGAGATATCTGGGGGACGTCACATAGAATAGTCACCAAGCGAGGGGTAGAACTGGTCTCCTTGATTTCGATTCCTATAATGTCATGCCTCTCATGAGAGTCACTTGTACAGTTGGACAGCTTGAGAGGGCCGGGGAGATGGCTCAGTGGTTAAAGGTGCTTGCTTTCATTTAGACAGCATGGCCTCCTTATAGATAGTGAAGTGTGTATATCTGTGAAGGGGACACCCTACTCCCACCCCAGGGCACTGCACTGGGGATATAGACGTTCCCATCGATGGTCCATTTCTATGGAAGTACGTGGAAGATGGTAACACTTGTACCTGTGCCTCAGTATGGTATCCATCAGTCCTGTTACCTTCTCTGGACCTTGTCACCACAAAGCCCCTGGCCTCTGAGTTTGGGGGGGTCTCTGCTTCTGAATTTGCTGCGACCTCTTTTTCAGCCCTGCTGGTCTTGTCCTGCTTTGGACTTCTGCAGTGATGTTGGGTCCCCACCCCACCAGACCTCCCAGCCACCCTGATAAGCACATACACACCCCACTGCATGTCATGATGGGGCCTCTCAGGCCATCTGCTCTCCCTGACATCTTGAGTGAGGTCTGTGCCCATCTTCTTGGTTCCAGGTCTGGGGTATTGGCTGTGAGGACCGAGCTGTGTACTTCCGGCAGGGCGTCACCTCCAGCGAGCTCAGTGGGAAGACGTGGAAGGCCATTGTCGCAGGCCGAGAGAGTGACCGGTCGCACTCCAGCAGCTCATCAGGCCTCCTCAGGTGACTCAGGGCACAGAGCACAGAAGAGCCGGGTGGAGCATGCTGACTAGCCTGAGCCCATGCCAGGCCATGGCCCAGGAAGAGACTGCCAGAGACACAAGAGCTGTGGCCCAGGAACTGGGTGGAGGGGAGCATAACTCTAATCTTCAGCACTAGGAAGGCTGAGGCAGGAGGATTGTGGATTTAAGGCCAGCCTGGGCTATGTAGCAAGACCAAGACTGTCTCACCCAAACCAAAAGAGTGAAAAGTTCTATAACTTGGTCACAGCGATAGCTGCACAAATGTATCAGTGTGCTAAAACGCCACTGGACTGCATGCTTCAAAGTGGTCAGTTCAGGCTGGGTGGGGGGCACATGTAATCCCAGCATTCAGGAGGTGGGGATAGCAGGGAAAGGAGCTCAAGGTCATCCTTGGCTACATAGTGAGTTCCTATAAGTAAACCATATGAGACTGTCCCACCAAAAACGTGCTGTACTTTAGCTGGGTGTGGTGGTGCAGGCCTATAGCCCCAGCACTTAGGGAGCTGAAGCAGAAGACCGGGAGTCCAAGGCTGGCTGCCTGGATGGCAGAGCTAAGGTCAAGTCCAGCGTGGATAACTGAGGCCCTAGCGCAAAACGAGAAACAGAAAAAGAGCTCTGGGCACAGCTCGTTGGTGAGGAACTTGCCTAGAGTAGTGTGCACAAGGCCCTGTATCCAGTCCCTGGTGCTGCAGAAAATAAAATAAACGAGTCAATCGCTTCTTGGCCTTTTGGCTAAGATCAAATGTTAAAGATAAGTCAGATGTATTTTGCCCCAATAAAACCAGAGAGCTGGGGATGTAGCTCAGTTGGTAGAGTACTTGCCTGGCATGCACAAAGCCATGAGTTTGATCCCAACCCTGAATAATAAAGTGGGTGATGGTGCATACCTGCCATCCTAGCGCTTATGCTGGAGTCAAAGGTAGGAAGGTCCAGAGTTCAAGGTAACCCATAGCTAGTTAAGAACACAGCCTGGATATTTGAGACCCTGTCTCAAAAACTAAACAAAATACACCAGAGGTGGAATGGTGAGGTACTCTTGTAATCCCTCCCAGCACTTGGGAGGCTGAGGCAGAAAGATTACTATGAATTTGAGGCTACCCTGGGCTGCATAGTGAGGTTTTTAAAAATATATTTATTTATTTTCAAGAGAGAGGAAAGAGACACACGGAGAGAAGGGGCACACTAGGGCCTCCAGACACTGCAAGTGAACTCCAAATGGATGTACCACTGTGCATCTGGCTTATGTGGCTACTGGGGAATCGAACTGGGGTTGTTGTCTTTTCATGCAAGTTCCTTACCTGCCGAGCCTTCTTCTCTCCAGCCCCATAGTGAGTTTCAAGCTAACCTGAGCTACTGAGTTCTAGGCCATATTAAAACAAACAAAAAACCAGCAAAAGGCTGGGTGTGGTGGTCCACACCTTTAATCCCAGCATTTGGGAGGCAGAGGTAGGAGGGTCGCCATGAGTTCCAGGCCACCCTGAGACTCCATAGTGAATTCCAGGTCAGCTAGAGGGAGACTCTACATCAAAAACGAACAGTGCTTGGCAGCACATATACTAAAATTGGAGCGATACAGAGAAGATTAGCTCGGCCCCTGCACAAGGATGAAGAGAAAAACAAAACAAAAAACCGCAATAACAACAAAAAAGTTAGCAGTTTCTTCTCTACCTGATACATGGATGTGATTGGCCTGAGGTGTGCCGGGCGTTCACCCTCCGGGACCCAGGTAGTGGTCAGGAGCTCAGAACACATTACTCACCTGAGGTCACAGGGTTAGTCGTGGTCATAACACACCCTACCAGCAAGTCAGAGTCTGGCCTGTTGTGTCCTCAGTGCTGGCTGCTTCTTCGGCGACGAAGTGAGGGTCAGCGGTGCTGAGTCTGCACCCAGCGACACTGATGGCTCCTCAGAAGTCGAGAGACAAGGATCTGAGCAGCCTCTCTGCAAGGAGAGTTGCGCCCCAGTCCCAGGAAGGACCTCTGACTGTGCTGTGGATGATGCCCGATTGGCTGAGGTCAAAGAGAAGGCTGTTGAGGCTTCTGGCTCCGAAGAACACCTTGGCCCGGCCACCACGCCAGCTGAGCTGCCCTGGACCAATATTGACCTGAAGGAACCCAAGAAGGTGCCCAGCCACTCAGCCACCAGCTTTCCCGAGATCACAGGCCTGTCCTCCCTGGGGCTCTTCCCCCTGGGCATGGAGGAGCCCTTCGGAGCAGATGACCACCTGCTGTGGGCCTGGGTGTCTGGAGGAGGATGTGCGGTGGAAGCAGGCTCTGTGCTCAAGTGGTTCACCGTCCAGTCGGGTAAGGGGCCTTGGGCGGCTGGCTGGTCCAGCTGTCCCTGCAGGTGTTCATGGGGGACATGGGTGGGGTATGAGGCCTCTGTCCTGCCTGAAGGCACTACAGTGTTCAGAGCCTTGGCTGTGATCTGAGGGACCTGTTAGGGACAGCAACTTGCTCAGAATGTCCCCTAGAACTTTCTAGGAAGAATGGGCTGATTAGGGATAGTGATAGTATTAGTGAACTTTTCTCATTGCTGTGACCAAGTACCTGATGAAACCACTTGGGGAGGAAGGGTTTGCACAGTGCGTCATGGCGGGAAGGCACACACATTGCCTCCACAGCCTGGACGCAGTGATGGACGCTCTCTGTGCGTGTTTTCTTCTCTCTCTCCAGTCCCAGCCCACTCAGGGCGGGTCTTCCCAGAGCTGTCTCCATGTCAAGGTGACAGTGGTGTTTGTCTCACGGGGAGGACAGAGGGTTGGTCTCATGTCCAGCTGTAGGCAGTGTGGTACTTGCCCTAAGGTTCTGGCCTCCTGCAGGCGTGTCCCCCTCTGTGCAGACATCGTCCCTGTCCATCACGCCGGCCCAGACTGCCGCCTGGAGGAAACAGATTTTCCAGCAGCTCACAGAAAGGACCAAGCGAGAGCTCGAGAACTTCAGGCACTACGAGCAGGCTGTGGAGCAGGTGGGCCCGGCTGGCTCTCATAGACCTTTCTCTGGGTTCTGTTTGTTTGAGACAAAAAAGGCTGCTATGTAGCCTAGGCTAGCCAAGAGCTCACTCTGTAGCCTAGGCTTGCCTGAAACTCATGATCCAAAGTGCTGGAGTTAGAGTTGTATGGCAGCACCCAAGGGCTCTGTTCATTTCCTGAGGTGAGGTGAGGTGGGAAGAGACAGGCACAGCCACACCTTCCTGCATCCACCTTGAATGCTCAGCATCGCTTCCAGAGCCCAAGACAGATGGAAGGGTTAGGACACGTTTGTTGACTTATCCATCCTGAAGGGCTTTTGTTACCCCCCCCCCACACACACACACCTGTGAGCCCTGGGGAGCCTGAAACCTCAGAGGGACGGACAGGAAGGGAGGGGTAAATCATGTTGTCCTCTCTGTCCTTGTCCTGGGACCCCAAGCGCCCTCCCCAAGGCTGACCTTGTCTGGACCGCCGTGTGGAGCCCGTGCTGCTGGTGTCCCTTAGAAAGCCTTGGTCTAGACTGGAGCAGAAGCATCTGTCTGGGCCCTTAGTGGGCGTCTGTGACCCCCCCCCACACACACACACATTTGCTGGTTATGGACTTCACAAGCCTTTTCTATGAGAAACCCGAGGGCCAGAGTAGTGACTGGCTCCACCTAGTGTCCCGTGGTGGTAGTGTCATCAGTGGGAGAGCGCTAGGAAGGCAGGGGCTGGGGCGCAGGAGGCGGGCGGCGGGCTCCTGCACTGAGTCCCCGACGCCCCTCCTCCATGTCCGGGCCACAGTCCGTGTGGGTGAAGACTGGAACGCTGCAGTGGTGGTGCGACTGGAAGCCCCACAGGTGGGTGGAGGTCCGAGTGGCCCTGGAGCAGTTCACAGGACACGACGGGGCCCGTGACAGCATCCTCTTCATCTATTACATGGTCCATGAGGATAAGAAGGTACAGGGAGAGGGTGGAGGGCTTCCTGGAGAGGGACAAGCAGCTTGCTGAGGTACTTGACCCTGAATCAGCCAGGGGCGGGCACTGTTAGTAGCCTATGCTAGGGCCTCCCTGGGCCACCTCCCCTCCTGGGCCAGCAGCCACTTTTTATTTACTTTTTGGTTTTTCGAGGTAGGGTCTCCCTCTAGCCCAGGCGGACCTGGAATTCACTGTGTAGTCTCAGGGTGACGCCTAACTCTGCCTCCCGAGTGCTGGGGCTAAAGCCATTTCCTAAAATTTTATTTTTTAAATTATTTTAAAAGTTTTCCTATAAATACATATTGTGTGTTGGCCATACTCTCCCCATACCTTTCGCCCTGCCTTTCATTGCCCCTCCTCCCACGAGTGCGCCCTTCTTCAAACAGTACCTGCATGTGTTCCTGAACGAGGTGACCGTGCTGGTCCCTGTCCTCAACGAGGCCAAGCACTCCTTCGCACTGTACACCCCCGAGAGGACACGACAGCGGTGGCCTGTGCGCCTGGCTGCAGCCACAGAACAAGACATGAATGACTGGGTGAGTGGGTACGGGCTGGGAAGACGGGGCTGCCTGACCCTCAGTCTGTCCAGAAAGTAACCAGCCACACACCCACGCCAGCTCGCCTTGCTCAGCCTGTCCTGCTGTGAGAGCCGGAAGGTCCACGGCCGCCCGTCCCCACAGGCCATCTGGTCCATCACCTGCAAGGGAGACATCTTTGTGAGTGAACCCAGCCCAGACCTGGAGGGTCATGAGCACCTGCTGCCCTGTGACCAGATGTGAGTGGGCTACACCCCAGATTGCCCTGGGGCCTGACTTCTCCCCTCACCTCAACACCCAGCCACCCCAACAGGACCTGAGCCCACACACAGCCGCCTAAAAAAAAAATCTTTATTTGAGAGAGGGAGAGAGAATGTGTAAGCCAGGACCTCCTGCCTTTGCAGAGCTGCAGGTGGAAGTGCCACTTTGCATCTGGCTTTACCTGGTTACTGGGACTTGAACCCAGGTGGTCAGGCTTTCAAGCCATCTCTCCAGCCCCCACAGCAACTTCTTGCTGACCAGCCAAACGCATGACCAGCTGCTTCCTAGGTCCCCAGGTCTCCACTAGGTCTGTTTAAGGCTGTGCTCAGAGGGTCAGTAGGCACTGGGCAACTGCAGAGTGACCTGGAAAATGAAATATGGTGAAAGGGTATGATTCCCACCTCCATTGGGTTTCCAGGGTCAGGTCAGAGAAGGCATGTCCTTCCTACCAGCGCAGGACCCAGCCCTTCCCAGCTCCTGCTGAGCACCAGAGCATGGGGCCCTGGAGGCAGAGAGGAGAGCTACTAGCTTTGGGTATGTTTTCAGGATAGCGTCAGAAGGTTGGAGGTTGTGAGTGTGAGACAGAGCAAGGTCCACGGGAGGGTAGAAGCAGGCACCTGTTGCATTTAGACATGGGGGGGCCATTTAAAGCCACAAGAGGCTGGCTTTAATGGGCTTCATTGGTACATTGGTACAGCTTCATTGGTACATTGGTACACAGCTTCATTGGTAGAGTGCTTTCCTATCATACGCAAAGCCCTTGGTTCAATCCCCAGTACCACATTAAAAAAAAAAAACAAAAACAAATAGGCGTGGTGCATGCCTATTAATCCCAAAACTCAGGAAGTAGAGGCAGGAGGAAGTTTTAGGTCATCCTTGAGAAAGATACGTAAGAGAGCTTGAGGCCATTCTGAGAAAACAACAATGAAATGAAATGTGGGAATGAGGTCCTGAGGGGGCAGGTAGGAGCAGAACTCCAAGGAGGAGGGTGAGAACTGGCGAGGACTCCCAGTGAGGCCCTGGGCCCTCAGTCTGGAGCAGGCCCCAGATGCCCATGGTTGCCACTCATGCTCGGTGGGCCCTGCGGGAAGCAGACCCACCCTCAGGCTTAGGCGGCCACTGTCCAGCTGTCTGCTGTCTGCCTGGCTGTACTTGGCACTTTATGACCAGCCCAGCCATCACTTCCTGGCCCTGTTGGGGGTGGCAGTGTGAAGAAGGCTGCTGACTCCTGCCCATGGTCAGGGTGGCTTAGGGCTGGGGGACCCTGGACCTCTGTAGCATTGGTTCATTCAAGCGAGGTCCAAGCAGCTTGCCCGTTCTGCTGGCTTGGAGGCCTGGACCTTGTAGAGTATCTTGTCTGTGAAGAGCTCCAGGGTGGGCAGAGCCTGAAAAGCTGCATCATGATGCCTTTCCTGCCTCCCACTGGCCCCACAGGTTCTGGCGACAGATGGGAGGCCACCTGAGGGTGATCGAAGCCAATAGCCGCGGCGTGGTGTGGGGCATCGGCTATGACCACACGGCCTGGGTGTACACGGGGGGCTATGGTGGAGGCTGTTTCCAAGGTAAGGACAGCTGCAGGCACCTGAGACTGCAGGACCACCTGGCTATCCTGCCTGTGACCTTCCCTGGTGCCAGCCTCCACAGAGGGCAGTCCTCGGACAATCTGTGACATAAGAGCCTCGAGAGTAGCCTGGCAACCAAGAGACCCTCTTGGATCCCACTGCCAGAGCAGAAGGTTTTGAAGCATCTAGAATGGCCAGGGCCCTTCTATGTGTGTAGCCCCTCATTTCATAAGTGAGGCCACAGGGGTGGAGTGGGGCAGCCCCAGGATCCCAGTCCCCTGATTAGGCTCAGCACAGAAAGTGCAGGCAACTGAGCCACAGCCGAGCGTGCAGAGTTGTGGCGGCCACCCTGTTGTAGGCTTAATGCTGGATTGCCGCACTTCCTATTTATCATTGCAGACTTGGGTTATTCACTGAGCTGGTGGACCCTCACAGCTGCCAGGTGCTAGACAAGGAAGATGGTAGGTGATAGAGGTGCCTCTGAGAATGGAGGCTCACGCGAGTACTGTGCAGAAGATTCTCTTCAGCTGAAGCTTGAAATCCCAGCATAGTTATGATCAGAGAGAAACTCAAGCTATGTTGGTCCTTTCAAGATTAACAGGTATCTGGGGAGATGGCTCAGTGGATAAAGTGCTTGCCATGCGAGCATGAGGACCTGAGTTCCATCCCCAGAACCTCATAAAGCACTGGGCACAGCTGTGTGTGCTAGTACTCACCGAGGAGCTGAGTTCCATCTCCAGCACCCCGTAAAGTGCTGGGCAGGGTTGTGCTTGTTCGTACTCACAGAATAGCTGAGTTCAGTCTCCAGCACCCTGTAAAGTACTGGGCACTGGGCAGCGACACGGGGGTCCTTGGGGCAAGCTGACTAGCTAGTGTAGCCATTCAGTGAACTGTAGGTCAGGGAGAGGCCTGTGAGGGTGACTGAAGTCACCCAACATCAACCTCTGGCCTCCGTACCTGTGCACACACTTGTGAACACACATGAACACTCATGTACACACGTGAACACTTGTATACACTCATGTGAACACATGAATACTCATGTACACACTCGTGAACATACTCGTGAACACTCATGTATACACTCACATGGACACTCATGTACAGTCATGTGATCACTCATGTACACACGTGAACACTCATGTACACACTCGTTAACTCATACACAGAAGACAGAAGATTAGCTTAACAGGCCTGCTAACCCAGCTGCCCTGGCTCCAGTCTACCCTCCCCACCTACTTTCTTTTCTTTTTTTTCTTAAAGAAATGTTTATTTATTTTTTTGCAAGAGGAGACCAAGAGAGGAAGAAGAGAGAGAATAGATGTGCCAGGGCCTCCAATCACTGAAAACAGTCTCCAAATGCATGTGCCACTTTGTGCATCTGGCTTTAAGTGGGTTCTGGGGAATCAAACCTGAGTCCTTAGGCTTTGCAGGCAAGTGCCTTAACCACTGAGCAATCTCTCCAGCTCCACACCTGTCTTAGAGCCAAGGTGTTTCAGAGGGAAGGCCAGAGTTCTAGCAGGCCGAATATTGATATAGCCTGGGTCCTGGCAGCCTCCTCTCCCCACAGGCTTGGCCAGCAGCACTAGCAACATCTACACACAGTCTGATGTGAAGAGCGTCTACATCTATGAGAACCAGCGCTGGAACCCTGTCACAGGCTACAGCAGCAGGTGAGTGGCACAGGTGCCAGCCAGGTGCTACCTGACTCAGGCAGGCCAGTCTTGACAGAGACAGGACAGCAGTGTTCATGAGTTCACTGAGAGCTGCCAGGCCCTCAGTGTGGAACTCACTGTATCTTGAAGTTTGTTTGTTAAATAAGGTCTTGCTGTGTAGTTCTGGCTGATCAGGCTGGCCTTGGACTTGTGGCGGCCCACCTGTCTGTTTCTCCAGTGCTTACAGTGCTTGTGTACAAGCATGCCCGGCCCTAACCGGATCTTAATGTGATGGAGAGGTCAGCTGTGTCAGAGGGATGGCTGGGTGTCGTGGTGGACACCTGTAGTTGTAGCATTTGGGAGGCAGGGGAATTGGCCAGGACATTGAGGCCAGCCTGGGTTACACAGTGAGTTCCAGGCCAGCCTGGGCTAGAGACCCTGGCTCAGAAACAAGAGAATAGTAAGAGGTAGATGGGGCTTGAGGAGTGATACCTGAGGATGCCCTCTGGCCTACACACACACACACACACACACACACACACACACACACGTGTACCTGTTCACTCTCCCCCCATGTACCTGAACACTAAGCACACAGAAATAAAAACTAGAGATCTAGCTCATAGCTCAGTGGTAGCACTTGCCTAGCACGTGTAGGGCCCAGGCCTTCCATCCAAAGAAGTATGCATATATATGATATACATATGTATATTTCTCTCACTGGAGAGCAGATGCTTTTTTTATTTTTTATTTTTGTTCTGTGTTTTGAATTGTTGGAAAGTGGAGACTTACTTACTGAACAGTAGGGAGAAGAGGGACCTGGCGGTTTCACCAGCAGGGCATTTTGGTCTGTCATCTGCCCGCCCCTCCCAAGCATGTGCTCCCGGGAGGAGAGGTGCCAGGTTCATGCGGGCGAGTCGCGGTGACCTGATGGGTCGGCACCTGAGGGCATGTGCAGCCTAGCTAATGTCTGCTCAGGCGTGGCCGTGTGGGTGGTTCGTGACCTTTCACTTCCGTACAGGACACTCAAAGCGTTTCCTTGTGTGTGTGTGTCTACTTCAGTAAACCAGAGCGTTCCTAAGCTTTGGGTAGACATTGCCCAAATGCCCCTAGAAGCCTGTTCCTCAGCCGTGTCTCGTGTTTCTCGTGCTGGACTGCAATTGCTCTCACACCCTTCCTCCCACTGGAGTGCTCTGTGGTAGCCACAACAGAGGGGAATGGGTCATCTCAGTTCTGGACACTAGGAATCTTGCCGTCAAATTGTCTGCAGAGCTGAGTGGGAGGCTCTGTCCCAGGCTTCTCCTGCCTTGTAGTCCTTGCTTCTTACTTTGCCTGAGTTCAAATCCCCAGCACCCACGTAAAAGCCAGGCGTGGTAGCATGTGCCTATAATCCCAGGACTAGAGAGGTGGAGACAGTGTGTGTAGGACTTTCTGGCTAGCTAGTCTAGATTCGGCAAGAGATGCTCTCTCAGAAAATAAGGTGGAGGGCTGGGGAGAGGGCTCACCAAGGTCCTTGCTTGTAAAGCATGCCAGCCTGGTGCAATTCCCCAGTCCACACAAAGTCAGATGCACAGTGGCACATGTGTCTAGAGTTCGTTTGCAATGGCAAGAGGCCTTTCGCATACTCAGTCTTTCTCTCTCCTCACTCCCTCTCTCCCACATATACACACAAAGAAGTTAAACTGTGTTTTAAAAAATAAGGTGACTGGAGCTGGGCATGGTGGTACACACCTTTAATCCCAACACTTGGGAGGTGGAGATAGGAGGGTCACCGTGAGTTCGAGGCCACCCCAAGATTACAGAGTGAATTCCAGGTCAGCCTGGGCTAGAGGGAGACCCTACCTCGAAAAACCAAAAAGATAAAAAACACAAGGTGACTGACTGTGGAAGGGACCCGGCATCAGTTTCTAGCCTCCACACACACGACACGCACACACAAGTGTGCCCATTCACACACGCACACAAAGAACCATCATGGCCTCATTATACAATAAGGCCACACTCAGAGTTTACTGAGGGTGGGGACTGGAGCATAACGTGAGAGGGGGCTCCCCGATTTACAGTTAGTTGTTATGGCCTAGGCACTGTGGTGACAGGCAGCACCCCAGTTGGTCTCCTAACCCTGGAGTGATTATTTCTGTCCGTCGCCCCTGGTAAGCCTGAAGTTGGCTTATTCTGGGGCTAGAGTTCAAGCACTTTCCTCCAGGCCTGCCACAGAGACGGGGTGCTAGCTTGCGACCAGGAGGGTCTGGTAGGGGAGCCTCTTCTAAGACCTCCTTCCTATCTTTCTTTCTGCTCCAGGGGTCTGCCCACCGACCGGTACATGTGGAGCGATGTCACAGGGCTGCAGGAATGCACCAAGGCTGGCACGAAGCCCCCATCCCTACAGTGGACCTGGGTGAGCCTCAGGCTGCCCTGGGGGGGGGGGTCCCTGCCTGCTGGTCTCTGGGTGTGGGGTGCATTCTCACTGACTCATCTTCCCCAGGTTTCTGACTGGTATGTGGACTTCAGCGTCCCTGGAGGCACCGACCAGGAGGGGTGGCAGTATGCCAGTGACTTCCCTGCGTGAGCATCTCTCTGTCCCGGTGCTGTGCTGAGCTCTGTCCCCCCAGCCCCACTGCCCCTGCCTGGCCACCTCGACTGTTCCAAGGAGAGAAGAGTAGGAGGCCCCAGGGGATGCCCCTTCCCCACCTGACTATGGTAGAAGCACTTGGCTTCATCCCAGCTCTGCCAAGCCTGAAGGTTCTAGAAGGGACAGATGATTTGACCTCGTGTCCTGGGCTGAGGGGCTCAAGGAGGGCAAGGGGGCTCTGGATACCTTAGTGCTTAGTCCCTGAATGACAGGAAGTTGGCAGCAGGAGGAAAAAATGTCACTGGTGAACAGAGACAGCACAGCCCCCTGAAGTGAGGCAGCTGGTGGGTGTGACAGTGGCGAGGGCCTGTGAGCCTGGTCCTGGCCCCTCGTGAAAGGACCTGAGGCGGCCCCGCGTGAATGACGTCTGAACAGACCCAGGCTGGGAGCCCTGTGCGTCCCCTCAGACTGCAGAGGGGCGTCCGGCTTGACGGGCCGCTGGGCCGCTCCTCAGTTAGGCCGAGGATCCTGTTCCCCAGAAGTTCTGATGGGGTCTGGGCTGGTGAAGAGCCCAGTCCTCTGGACAGTAGCCACTGTCCAGGCCTGAGGAGGCCCTTGCTGCCAGGTCTCGGGGAGCTGAAAAACTGCTGGGGCTGCCGGGAGGCAAATGGGGGAGAGCTGTGCTGCCATAGCTGCGGTTGGGGAGAGAATGTGTGTAGTATGTCTTTCCAGAAACTTCCACGACGTGGTCTTGGCACCACCGCTTTCTCTTACAGCTCATACCATGGGTACAAAATGATGAAGGATTTTGTCAGGAGAAGGTGCTGGGCCAGGTGAGCTGGTGGGATTGGGACCTGCCCCTTCCCTCTCTCCCTCTGCTCCGGAGCCACCTCGAGGAGAGGACACTAGTTCCTCTTAGGTCCTCTGTTGGCCTCTGACCTCAGTGCCGAGGGAGGGAAGCCAAGAGTCAAAGTAAATGTCAGCCCAGGAAATGCCCACGGGCACTAGGCACTCTGGCTGCTGAAGCCTGTTCTCTAAAACAAATAGGAGAAATGTCACTGGCTGGGCTCTGCTCACAGGCTGGGCGGGGGAGAGCTGGAGGCCAGAGAGGGACCCCTCATTCCCATCCACTGGGCGTCCTCCCCTGAGCCCAGGAGCTGTGCTCCCCTGCCCTGCAAGGGTTCGCACCTCAGCTTTGGGGTGTCAGCAGCAGTGGTGTGAGCAGTGGCGTGTCCTGAGGCCGCTCAGCTTTGGCTTGTTTTTCCCTTATAGAAAATGCAAGCTGGTGACCAGCGGGCCCTGGCTGGAGGTGGCCCCCATCGCCCTTGGGGACGTGTCCATCATCCCAGAGAGCACCAGTACCAGCGGGCGAGAACATAATATTGCACTCTGGGCTGTTAGTGACAAGGGGGACATCTTGTGCCGTCTGGGCGTATCTGAGCTCAATCCTGCGGTGAGCACTCACCTCCACAGCACCGCCCTGTCCTGCCAGATCCTTTCAGAAGTCAGGACTCTTCCTCTGGGGTCACCCCAGGCCTGCCCAGGAGGGTTCTGGGATGGCACTGTGCGGGCCCTCTGGGAAGTGGGTACCAGGATGGGGTCAGGATGAGGAGTTGAGTCTTAGGGCCGATGACAGGAGAACACAGGCAGGTCCAGGTCATCCAGTAGCACGTGCTGTTATCCTCCCCGTTGTCAAGGGCTGAGTTAGGTCTGCGCCTCCCAGGCAGGCTTAGGTACTGAGCCTGGGCCTGAGGGGAAGAGGTCCAGTGGCCTCAGTGACCACTCAACAGCTCCCTTCACCCATCCGTCCCCAGGGCTCCTCCTGGCTACATATTGGCACGGACCAGCCTTTTGCCTCTGTCTCCATTGGAGCTTGCTACCAGGTGTGGGCTGTCGCCAGGGATGGCTCTGCCTTCTACAGGGGCTCTGTGTCCCCCTCCCAGCCAGCTGGTGAGTGAGCACCACACAAGTCCTGACCTGCCTTTCAGTGAGGTGCCATCAGAATGATGTCACTCGCTCTGTTTCTGGGGAAGCTGGTACGTGGGTCTCCTCACACTCAGTTTGCTTGCCACTCCCTGCCGAGTGCTCCTGGAGGCTCAGCTGGGGCCAGGCTTCACCACCAGGATTGAGCTCAGAGACACCTGGATGGCAAATCAGCCCCTTGTCACTGACAGCCCTTTGCCATCCAGCTCAGAGACCACTTCAGGGAGGACAGGCCTTACTAGCTGTTCTCTTCTAGGTGTTTCTAGTGTCCCTCCACCTGGGGAGCTGGCAGAGGGGCTGGCCAGGCACACAGCCCCCACTCCAAAGCAGTGAGGCCTGACGGGTGGCTCTGGAGTCCAGCTCTCGATGTGTGCCCGGCCGGCGCCTTCATGCTGCATGGGGAGGTTGGCCGTTGGCAGCAGTCTGGTTAAAGCTGAAGTTCACGATGGACAGAAGCGCTGGAGTCGGCTCACACCAAGCCTCAGCCACATGTGGTGGTTAGCTGGGGCCTTCTGAGTCAGTCAGCTCTTCCGTCCATCACAGGTGACTGCTGGTACCATATACCGTCTCCTCCCAAACAGAAGCTGATCCAGGTGTCTGTCGGCCACACGTCCGTGTACGCCTTGGATGAAAACGGCAAGTTGTTTGGGTTCCTGCACGTCAGTGGGGCAAATGGGACTCCCTGGGTCCCGGTGGGTGATGGGCAGATCACAAGCAGGCTGAGGTCCTTCCCTGCTGGGCCTCTCCTGGGGTGACCTTCAGAAGTCCAGGCATTCTGGCACTGTTTCCCCTGGGATGAGGGGGTCAGTGTCTTCCTCCTGCAGGCCCAGCCGGGACACTAAGTTCTTAGAAGCCACCCAGGGCCTGGTCAGAACACAGCAGCGAAGACCCCCAGCCTTCACGC
Source organism: Zapus hudsonius (assembly GCA_004024765.1). Lineage (NCBI taxonomy): Eukaryota > Metazoa > Chordata > Mammalia > Rodentia > Dipodidae > Zapus > Zapus hudsonius. The sequence goes on from PVHP010012851.1 coordinate 17,613, forward strand.
CTCCTGTGAGGCATCACTCAGGGCCAGCCTTGGTCTCTTTTCCAATTAACAAGGGTTGGGGGCACTGGCTGAGCCCTACCAGGAAGACAGAGGGGACAATGCATGGTAGAGCCACACCTAGGAGATTCTACCCTGGTCTAGAACACAGATGCCCCGGAGGCAGGCGGCACAGGGCTGGCGCTCCACCCTCTCTCACCCGGGGTCACTTCAAGCAGGACCCTGGGCAGCCTCCCTCCCTCAAGCGTTTGCTATGTGTTCACGTGAGATGGAGATGGCACAGCCTGTGCAGTGCAGGAGGGTCGGAGTTCAAAGCTAGCTTGGGCTACACGAGGCCCCGTCTCAAAGAAACAAGCACGGCTGGGGAGACGGCTCGCGGAAGTGTGAGACCCTGAGTTGAGAACCCGTGCAAAGGCTGGACAGTTACGCGCGCGTCTGACGGAGGTGAAGATGAGAGCTCTCGGGCCACCTAGCCTGGTTGCTGACTCTCCACACACGTGTGCACACACCCAACAAGGCTTGAGGCACCTCTGACTGCCTGACACTGAATAAAAGCTGTAGTCAGTTTGGGCAGCACTAGGGTGCATCCTCCCGACCCTCGTTTAAATCATACTAAAACAAAAAACCCCACAAAACCAGAGCTGGCCTGCAAGCCTGGGCCTGTAAATCCCAGCTCTCAGGAGACTGAGTCAGGAGGATGAAGGTCAAGGCCAGGCTAGATCCTGTCTCAGAAAACCCAAGCAAAAAGAAAGGTCCATTGGGACAGGGCTTGCCCAGTGTGCGTGAGGCACGGGCATGGAGGCGCACAGCGCTCGAGAGGTGGAGGTAGGAGGAGCAAGCGCGGTCATCCTCAGCTGCACTGAGAGTTCCAGGCCAGCCTGGGCTACACGAGACTTGATCTCAAAAAAAACAGTCCAGGTGTCCTTTCCGGATCCGGTTCTCTAAGACAGTCTTTGTCCGCAGCTTCTACTTCAGGAGAAAGTCAGCCGCCAGCCCCAGGAAGCACAATAGGACGATTATGGAGTCTAGGATGAGGAGAGGCAAAGCTGGCCACTGCCCAGGCCCCTGTTGTGGGGCCCCAGGAGTGAAGGAGTGGATGGGCCATTGCCTCGATCCTCCTCGGGTCCCCTCCCCCCAGTGCCCTCCGGAGTGGGCTCTGACCCTGGCCGCTTCTCTCCCCAGGGAACCTGTGGTACCGAGCAGGGATCACCCCCAGCTACCCACAGGGCTCCAGCTGGGAGCACGTGTCCAACAACGTGCGCAAAGTGTCTGTGGGGCCCCTGGACCAGGTGAGGGGATGGAGGCGGGTGGGCACACCGGTGGTCCCCACCCCAGGCTGTGGTTTGCAGCTGCTCTGGAAGCTCTAACCTCTGTTCCAGGTCTGGGTGATTGCCAACAAGGTCCAGGGCAGCCACAGCCTGAGCCGGGGGACCGTGTGTCGACGCACGGGAGTGCAGCCCCGAGAGCCCAAAGGGCAAGGCTGGGACTATGGCATCGGGGTGAGTGTCAGCCCACTGGGGTGGTGTCTGGAGTAGGTCAGCCCACGGGGGGCCCCGGGGGTTGGCCTTCAGGTCTCAGGTGATAGGCTTTCTCCATCCAGGGCGGCTGGGACCACATCTCTGTCCGGGCCAATGCCACCATGGCCCTCCGCGGCACATCCCGGGAGGAGGAGGAGACCCACGGTCCTGTCTGCTGTTGAGGCTCACCTGTCAGCAGGAGTGCGGGTTTGAAGGACGGTGACAGCCCTTCCTGTGTCCCCCAGGCCCACACAGGAGGGAGACGGGTCTGCAGCGGCTGAAATGCCCAGAAATGTGAAACTGGACACTCCCATGCGTGGGAGGAAGAGTGAGGGGGATCGACCAGTAACGGGGGTGCTCGGCCCCAGCACATTCCGTAGCACTTCTTGCTCGGCCTTCCACCTTTCCAGGTCTGGAACCCAGAACCTTCCAGAAGCTCAGTGTCCTAAATTACCACCCCGTAATGGCCTTGGGGCTCAGGGCTGTGAGCAGTCCTCAGGACAGGACTTACAGATGGGGTTCGTTTCAAGAGTCAGGCCAAGAGGCCGGTGGTGGTGCATGCCTCTGATCCCAGCACTCGGATAGCTGAGGCGGAGGATCTTGAGGCTGGTCGACATAGCAAGAGCCCACCTCAAACAGTTGGCGGAGTGGTGCAATCCCAAAACTTGGAAGAGGAGATGCGAGAGGATCGGAAGTTCAAGGTTATCCTCAGCCACAATAGTGAGTTTGAGGCCTGCCTAAGCTACATGAGACTCAGTCTTGAGGTCCACAGCTGAGGTGTGGGGGGTGTTGGGAGCCCCTCTTCCTGGGGTGGCCTAGAAGGTGGGGTGTCCTTGGGTAGAATTGTCACCATGAACCCTGTCAGCCCCTTCTCGACAGGGGGCAGGGCCTCCTCCAAGTGGATCATGCCAGACAGCTGGGTAGAGGCAGCCTGCACCCTAGGGACCCGCAGACGGGCAGTGTGCGCCCAGTAGGGAGGGTGTGGCCTGAGCCCCAGGGCAGGGCAGGTGGCACCTTCCCCAAGGTGAGAGCCCGGGAAGGGGACGTGCTTGGCCAATGGCCCGACCCGGGAGGTGCCAGAAGCCAGCCCATCGCTGCTCCTCTACAAACTGGTTTTCCTGGGGTTCCTCCTGTCTGTGGTCACCTGAAACTGCTCTGAGAACGGGAGGTGGGGCTAGGTGTGCCCAGGTGCAGAGAGGGGTCCTGTGCCAGAGTCTGGGTTCTGGGCGGCATGCAGGCTGCTGGTCCCCCACAACTGTAACTCGCTGTCTCCCAGCAAAGCATGACGGTCTCACTGCCCTCGCCAGGATGGCGCCTCTCAGCCTGCTGGCGGCACTGACACATCTCTGTTCCTCAGACACGACACGGTAGTCAATAAAAACTTAGAACGCAGTGCGATGGGCCTGATACTTTTATTGGAAGACAGTTCCCCGGGTCGGTCACGTTCAGTTTCAGTTGTGCTTCTTAGAGCCCATTAGAAGAAAATAAAAGCAAGGCCGGGTCACCAACTTTGTGACCACAATGATAGCAGGTGCAGGCCGTTCTGTTCCAGTTGGGTTTTTCTAGGTCACAGTTCTGTTTTCTTTTGGATCATATCTGATGGCTTCCATGACTCAGATGACCCGGTGGGCAGCTCAAACCCACTTGTCCAGGGACTTGAGAAAACAGCCCCACTGCCCCAGCCGAGGGAAGGGACCGTGAGGCTGCGGATGTGGGATGCTGGTGGAGAGCCTTGCGCGTACGTAGACCAGGTGTGGTGGTCACACCTAGAGTCCTAGCACCTGGTAGGTAGAGGCAGAAGGAGTTCAAGACCAACCTGGGCTACACAGCGAGTCTGAGGCTGGCCTGGGCTTGGGGGCCTGTCCCTCAGCCTCCCCTCAATGCTTGACACCCCAGGTGGAACTAGGGTTGGAAGATCCTTTGTGACGTGGTCCCCCAAGTCACAGGTCAAGAACGGAACAGTTGGGCCTGGGTGACCCTCTGGGCACAGGAGCTGTGAAGCATGGCAGTGACCTGGGCTGCGGCAGGCATGGGGGCCGGGGTTTGGCCAGGCGCCCTCCCTGTTTCTGGGCTCAGGATGTCCAGCTGCCCGGGCACACTGAGCCCTGCTTGGCCTCAGTCCCCTGTGGGCGGGTCCCCACAGTAGAGGACGCCCAGGTGTGCAGGGCTCAGATCACCACTGACCCACGGAAGGTGGGGCCACACCAGGTCTCCAGGACTGGAGAGAAGGCCACAAAATGGCGTCTCGTCGGGACAGGCAGTCCAGCATCCCCAGGGCTTCCAGAGGCCTGGCCAGGAGATAGTCCCAAAGTGGTTGATAACTGTTCACCAGGGCAGCACGGCTGGCCCCCATGCCTGTGTTTCCGACAGGAAGATGGGTGACAGGCTAGGCCACGTGGTTTGAAGCCAGCCTGTGCTCTATAGCAAGACCCTTGTCTAGGAGAAAAAACAAAGGTTTATGGCGTGGTGGCGCACGCCTTTAATCCCAGCACTGGGGAGGCAGAGGTAGGAGGATCACTGTGAGTTCGAGCCAGCCTGGGCTACACAGTGAATTCCAGGTCAGCCTGGGCTAGAGAGAGACCTCACTCGAAAAAAATAAAAGATTTTTTAAAAAGTCAAGAAAGGAAAAGCCAGTCCCCCAAGGAACTCTGGGAGAGCTCTGGGCAGAGAGACAAGGGAGGGGAGATGCCAGCAGGGGTGGACAGCAAGGCTGAGGGCCGGCAGAGCCAGTGGGGCGAGCCAAGCTGAAGTTGCCAAGATCCCGGTTCTCCCTCTCGGTGAGCAGCGCCAGCCAGGGGGATGGGCAGCGCCAGGCTCACAAAGTCCCATCGGACTGCCCTGGGACAATGAAAACTCCCATGCCAACAAGGGCAGTGGGGAATGCCAGGCTCTGCGGTGCCCACCTGATGGAGGGAGGCAGGAGGGCTACAGGGGGAGGGAGAGAGCAGAGCAGAGGCTAGGCTTGTCCGCGTGCCCTTGGGAGAAGACCGACAGGTCCCTTGAGAAGGCATCTGAAGCCATCCCATCGGGCCTGGCTGTGGAGCTGGGCCTGAGGCTGGTCACCATTTTGGCCCCTCGGCCCAGGTCCATGTAGCCAGTATAGAGGGCACGGGCTGGCCGAGGGCCTGGTAAGGGAGCCTCTTCCAGGAATCTCCTTAGCCGCCACAGTGAAAAGGGATGTTAGGAAGACAGGGCGTTTCCATTCTTGTCAGTCGACCTGTTCCAATGAAGAGGGCCTTCTCTGGGCGGCTGGGTTGGCGGCCCGGAGGGACCAGGGCCGGGATGAGCAGGCCGGGCCACCACTGCCACCCGAGCCAGGGCCAGGCGCTAGCTGCCCTCTCTGAAGTTGAGCATGTGCGTGGAGTACCGCTGTAGGTGGCCCTGGGGCTGGGCCTCGGTGGCCCCTGGCGTGGCCCCGGCCACCTGCTGCTGCTGCTGCTGCTGGTGGTAGTGTTGGTAGAGCTTGGGGCCCTGCGCCGGCCCCGGCCCGTCCAGGCCCGGCAGGCGGCTGCTGGACATGGTGAGGATGGTGGCCGTCAACGACTTGATGTAGTTCTTGGCCAGCGTGAGCGTCTCGATCTTGGAGAGCTTCTTGTCGGCGCGCACGTGCGGGATGACCTCGCGCAGCGCCTGGAAGGCGCTGTTGAGTTTGTGCATGCGCAGCCGCTCGCGCTCGTTGCTCTCCAGGCGCCGCTGGACACTGTTCTCCCGCCGCCCGGGGCCCGGGCGCCGCCGGCCGGCCTCCGCCCGCGCGCTCGCCGCCCGGGCCGCCCTGCTCCGCAGACCCTTCGCCGGCTCGGGCCCCGAGCCCGCCTGGGATCGGTCGGGGGTCTGCTCCTCCGAGGCGGCCTCGGCGTCCTGCATGGCTGTCCGGCGCCGAGGGGGCCGGTTCTTGGTCTTCATGGCTCCAGGCTGGTGGCCCCCGAGGTTCAGCTGAAATTCGGAACACGGGGAGCGCCCCGCGGTCAGCCGGCCTAGCAGTGGCCGTGCAGGGCGCTGCGGCCGAGCTCCCTGCCAACTGAGGGCGGCAGCGGTCAGCGCGGTGGCCACTGGTGCCCGGCGACGCCAGGGGCCTCTCCATGCACAGCGCTCCCTGGGAACCTGCTGGCGCTCCCTCAGCCCGGCCCCCTCCTCTCCCCGGACCCGGGAGCCCCTCCTGCCCGGAGTACCTCGGGACCCCCACCCTGGCAGGCGGGCATGCGCACGAGGCACGAGGCTGGGTGGACCCGGAGACGCTCGCAGGTCAGAGGTTGACAGGTGCCACCACGTGGATGGCACCCCTCGCCCTGCGCGGTGGGGGCCCACCTGCGTTTTCCTCCAGCCGCCACCTGGTCCCTCCGGCGAGTCCCGGGTTACCTGGGATGGATCCGCGGCCGCACGCGTCCAGGCTGCCCACGGGGGACAAGGACACGTCGCTTTAGCCACCCCGGGCGGGGCGGGGCGGGGCGGCGGGAGCAGGTCAAGGCGCTCGCGGGGCGGGGCGGGGCGGCGGGACCACGCCCCCCGCCCGGACCTCCGCCCCGTCCGCCCGCCGCGCACCTGCGGGCAGGGTCGACACGGCTGCTGCCGGACTGTTTCCCCGCGCGGCAAGATTAAACACGGGGTTTTTTTTTTGGTTTTGTTTTTTGCTTTTCGAGGTAGGGTCTCGCTCTAGCCCAGGCTGACCTGGAATTCACCAAGTGTCCCCAGGGTGGCCTCGAACTCACGGCGACCCTCCTGCCTCTGCCTCGCCTGGCCAGGGTCCCACCTCCCAAGCGGTGTGCACCATCACTCCCGTTTTGCGCGGTGCTGGGACGGACCCCAAGGCCGCACGGGAGCTCGCAGTCTCCAAACTGAGCTACAGCCCTAGTCGCTGTTCTTGAGGCAGGGTTTCATACTGTAGCCCAGGCTGGCCTTGACCCCTGGAGATGCTCTGGGTGCTGCTCAGCTAACTGGTTTAGGAGCAGGCAGAAAGGCTCCTGGGCTGGCAGGCCTGGCCTCCACAGGGTCACACCTGCGATCCTCACCACGTGGGCTTCAGTAAAGGACTAGGAGAGTAGGTCACGGGGATGCCCGGATGCCCCACAACCTGTAGCAAGCTTTAAGACAGGGTCTCACACTGTAGCCCAGGCTAGCCTCATGGCAATCCTCCCCGGCTTTGGCTTTGGGGCGCTGGGCTGACGTGAGACGCTGGTTTTGAGATGAAGGTAGGTTTCTCGGAGGAGCTTGTTGAGGCTGGGCCTGAATTCTTCAGCAGGGACAAAGGCTGTGATTACACACTCATCAAGGCAAAGAGGCCATGGTCTCCAGAGAACCATTTCCTGTCTTCAGGATCATGGGTGATTCAGAAACACAGCACCAGCAACACCCTCAGCACATTGAAAAAAACACAGAATAAATGCAGCAACAGTTTATAAATATATAACTATATTTATTTTGAATATTAAATAGTTTTTAAATTACAAGCAATTTATTGAATCACACTATGCATCAATATACAGTAAAAATCTTACAATTTAAAAATGTGCACAATTTAACTGAAAGTTCATTAACTGTTCATATTGCCACGAACCTCTTCGGGAGGTGGGAGACACGGTGGGTGCCCAGGTCCCCAGCTGCAGACAGGCTGAAACAGTGCCATTGCGAAGAGCCAGCTTTGCCTGGGCAAGCTTCAGGAATTCCGCATGTGCTCAAGGCCTCAGAGCCGATGCTAGACCGTCAGCCGAGCTGAGGCTGGCACGGCCCATCTCCACTTGAGGACAGGACACTGAAGTCCACTCACTCTTACTTGAAGGTGCCTTCTGGAAACCCTACATATGGGGCACGACACTGGGTTTGCACCTCAATTTTCAGGTGATGGGCCAAGTAGAAGGAAGGAGGAGCTGCCTCCCTTCTGCCCGGCTGGCCCCTGGCCAGACATGCAGTAGGTCATTCATTCTAGATACTCTGGAAATGTGAACAAAAGGATGAGGTTTTGAAGGCGGCTGACGCAGCGAGACTTTCCTACAACACTTTCCTTAGAGAAGCAGCATCCCATCTCCACAGAAACAGCAGGGCCTGAGCACTGAGAATAGAAGGGTCGCTCTGCAGTTTCACACTTAGGATGACACCTCCGATCCAGACGTGGGACCCGGTCTCAGAAGGACTGGGGGGGAGGGCGACACATTTCTCTTTCTGGCTTATGACAGGGTCGTTTGATAACACAAGTTGGCATCTAGCTAGGGAGGAAATGAAGGTTTGATTGTGTGTATTAGGGGATTTTAAAATACACAACCCCACCAAAGTCAGACCAGGAATGAGCGCCCACAGAGACAGCACTGGGCACCACAAGAGACCCATAGAAGCCAAAGATTTGATTGCATTGCAGAAGTGACTAGAACAAATGCATTTGGAAAACCCAGTACTAGTAACCAACCTATCAGTTAAAACAAAAACAAAAAACAAAAATCCCACCACCTTAATTGGACAAGAAAGCACATGCAAATATTTCAGAAATGGGCTGAACTTTTTAATCTACTTAAATTTCTTTGTATTGCTTGAGATTTCAAAAGAATGTGTTGACTCACGCATTTATTAGAAATATAAAATCTTCCCTTCCATGCAGTACCACAGTAAGCTCTACCCCCCCACCCCCAACTCAATGTAGAAAATTATTTTTTGGCAATTAATCATGAGAATAATAGACTTAAATAAAAATGGGAATTATGTTGTCAAAATCTCCCTAACATGTTGAAAAATGTACAGCCTCAAAATATTAATGAATATATCCTGGGCTGACTGTACAAGAAGGCTACATATACGTGTGTGTGTGTGTGTGTGTGTGTGTGTGTGTGTGTGTGTGTGTGTGTGTAGATATATGTATATATATATATGTATATATAGTCTATGGATCTGCTTGACTTTAGTCATTACATCTGCACTCCTTAAGCCTATAATTTGAAGAAACTAATAAATCACTTCTTATTTCTCTCTCAGCTAAGACTGCTAGCTAGAGGTAAAAATTAAAAAAAAAAAAAACCTTAGGAAGTCTCCACAGCAAAATTCAGAATTATGACAATTTTGGCAAAATCACCCTCAAATGCCCTGTTTTAAATTCACGTCACAAGACTCAGTGCTTTCTGCATGGCTCAGGAGTGCACTCGGTCTGCACCAAGCGGGGGGAAGGACTCTTCATTCTGAATTTTCTTCCTTTGGAAAGTTATTGCTTAGTATAAAAATTTGTGGAGTGAATCAGTGATGAGAATGAAGGTCCTAACTTCCAACATCCACATCTGCACGGTGCGCCCCTGTGAGCACCAGAAAGCCTGTGGGGTGAGGGCCATGTGGGGGAGCCATCCCAGCAGGCCCAGCACCAAGAGCTTCTGTCAAAGTGGGACTGGAGGGCGCAGAGCGAGTCTGCTTTGTGTTGGGGACCCCTGATCCTAAGTGACACACGTTATAGGAGCTGCAGTGGATTCTAGGTCTTTCCGGAGCCACGGACTGAGGTGCCGTCCCAGCAGGGCAGGGAGACCTGGAGGGGCTCCAGAGGTCTCACCACAGGAAGAGGACCGGCAGCCTCTGCGCCTCGGAGTCCTGTGCCTTCTTCACAGACAAGAGCCACGTCCTCGGTGGACACACGTGGAGTGTGTCCCGGCCGGCCTCACTGACACAGCAGAGCACAGCTGACCCACATTCCAGCCAGACTGTGACCGAAGGGCCCGTGGACTGCAAGGCCACCTCAGAGGAGACAAGATGGGCGATGGACCGGTGAGGACGCAGGACAGGGAGATCAATCCAGTGCCACTGTGCTCCGCAGTGCAGCCAGCTCTCCACATAGTAACACGGCTCACTGTGCCCACGTGGCGCCCGGGCCCAGGCTGGAGGCCTAGGGGTGCTGGGAAGGACACCCATGCAGACAGACCCACACCTTGGGGTGGTTCCCCTCCCAGTCCTGCAGAAGTGCTCTGGCAGCACGACCACCCTAATGGGGCCCGGGCACAGGAAGGAGCGCCCGCCCATCCGACCGTCCACGCTGCCAGGCTCCCGTCACCTCTTGAGCAAACATGGAGTCAGTGGCCGTCTTGGTGCTCCAGGTAGCCATCCAGGTGCTCCGCGTGGCAGCCACCTAGTCCCTCTCCCCATCCTCGCTGCTCCCTGTTTCACCGAGAGGAAGCAACCCAACACAGCCGTGTTAAAAATGATGACCCCGCAGTGCCAGGCTGCCCCCTGCCTGCACTCCCCTCCACACACAGCTGCTAGCTCCCACCGCGGCTCCACGGCCACACTCAGGGCACAGGTGAAAACTGTGCAAACAAATAAAAGCCCTTTCTATTCCAGAGTTATTTGATCTGCAAACTTCAAATAAAAAAATGTACCTATTACCATTGATCTTTCCATCTGGTATAGGGAAAGAGGCCCATATGTTCAGGTACCGCACTTCAGCGGCCCCTGCTGAGTTCCCAGCTACCCTTCTGGTATCGCACAGTGACCCAGACTTAATGGCAAAATCAACAGTGCCAGGGAAGAGCCAAAGTGCCCGGGGCTCAGATCCAAACCACAGGTCAAGTGTCCCTGGGAGCAGGAGCCCTCTGAACGGTGCTCTGGGAATAGGGAACTCAGGGAGGGAGGCCAGCAGCAAAGCAGAAGAGAAGGTGGACGAGAACCTTCGGCTGTCTCCTAGTCCTCGAGCCAGGCCATGATAATAAGCCTTTGAAGTAACTCTGAAGTGGGGGGCATAACCCCAAGTGCACCTTTAAGATGGTGAAAGTTTACACAGCCTGTAAGCCCAGTACCCAAGAGGCTGAAACAGGAAGATGGAAAGTTCAAGGCCAGCCTTGGCTACAGAGTGAGTTCAAGGTCAGCTTGGGTCACTTAACAAGACCTTGTCTGAAAAAAGAAAAGAGGGTTGGGCACATAGCTCAGTAGTAGAGAGCTTGTTTAGCATGCGTAAAACTCTGGGTATAAACCCAGTTAACACACACACAGCGCTAAGGTTTTATTTCAGGTGTATGCCTGTGTGCAGACCTGGATCTCACTCTAATTCCAGGCTGGCCTCAAACTCAGTGATCCTCCTACCTCTGCCTCCCCAGTGCTGGGATTAAAGGTGTGCACTTAATTGTGAGACAGGAACACACCCATTAGCTTAGTCTGGCTGGTCTAGCCACAACGATCCTCGTGCTTCACCACCCCAGTGCTGGGATTCCAGATACTATCACCATGCCTGGCATTTTTTTTATGTGGGTCCCGGGGATTGAACTCAGGTCCTCATGCTTATGAGGCAAGCGCTTTACTGAATGAGATCTCAGCCCCAAGCTGACCCCGCCCTGCACACCCGGCTCTCACCTCCTTGCTCCATGTCTGAGTCGGTGAGGTGCGTGAGAGAGAAGCTGGCGATGTTGGCAGGAGAGATGGAGAACCTGGAGCAGGGCGACACGTGTGGCCAGCTCTGCTCTGTGCTCCGCGCCGGTGGTGGGGGAGAGAAATATTTGGAGGTCTGAAGAGAAGGCTTGGAGCCCAGGAGGTTGCTTGTGGTCTTCGACATGAAAGGACCTGGGGAGAAGTCATCGTCCCATTCAAAGCCGCCACCTGCAAACACAACACTGCCTGTTATCACTTCGTGATAAGGAGAGGGAAGCCCAGGCACAGGTGTGCTTGGCACACCGACAGGCGCTGTGGACAGATGGCAGAGCTGCGACACAGGAGCAAATGGAACCAGGGCATTTATAAGAAGCAGCCATGTTCCCTTCCAAAAACGCTAGTACGATCCCAAGCTCTACTTCTCCATTTCAACTAATTACCACAGTCCAATACCTTCTTCATCTGTGGAACTTTCCGAATTCATGCACCTGCCCAGGTAGGGTGAGCCTGAGGGTGGTGCTGGGCTGCTGGCTCCGGGGTCATGGGCTTCTCCTCCACAATGCCCCAGCTCTTTCGTTGGGGTCTCCTGAAATGCCAAACACACTCAGGTCAGCATGTTCCTGGGGACAGGCTGGCAGGTACACTGGGTTGACCAACTGTGAGGTATATTTTTCCAGGCAGGGTCTCATTATGGAGCTAGCCTTGCTTGGCTTTGAACTCGCCATGTCGCTCAGGCTAGCCTCCATCTCCCAATCCCCCTGCCTCAGCCACCTGAGTGATGAGACTACAAACATGGGCCACCATGCATGGCAAGGCACGACTCTTGAGGGCAGAGCAGGTCCTGCTTGGGGTGGGCTGACATGGGGCCCGACCTCTCCCTCCGAATGAAGCTGGATCTGCACAGGACGTGAGAGATAGCTCCGAGGCTGCAGAGGAGGAAATGCAACAGGCAGTTGGCAGCAGGGGAAAACGCTGATGTGGTCTGGCTTGAAACGCAAGGCAGAGCGTGCTAACTACAGGGGAGGAAAGGATGGGGGCTTGGCCAGGAAGCTGCAGGCTCCTCTCTGCTTGCTCCTGGCACCCCGACCCCCAGCAATCCTACAAGACTCATGCCTGTGCTTCTGAGAGCGAGGCTTCCTCTGCTGAGGTGGGAAGTGATCCCCACAGAGGGAGGGGCACCCCACTGTTTTATCATCTGCCCTCCACTGCTTGTCACAGGCCTGGGATGCAAGGACCAAGGAGGTGGGTCCACAGGAACTGGGAGGCACTGGAGCTCAGATAAGGAACCCTCCACAGCTGTTGAGGAGCTCCTGGGCTGACCCTCACAACACGCTGTACCTGTGAACACTGAACCCAGGCTGGGGTGGGAGCATGCAACGTTAATATCAGAAAAGAGAGAGGCCCCAGTTCCAAGCCTTTACCTTCACAATCCAGGTAAGCAAAAGTCAATGAAACTGGAAAGAGAAAAACTAAAGAATATAAAACCTGTCATGAAACCAAAAGGAATTCTGTGGAAAGCTCTCTTGGAGAAGCTGCAGATTCTGAGGCCAGCACTATTGAGACCCAAGACCAAGTCCACAAACAACAAAAGCTGGGTGGGGGGAGCCCAAATGTCGCTCCTCCCCAGCTGCAGCTCTGTTCTGTCCCCAACCTCCTCTTGCTCCTAGGAGGAAACAGACCTTGTTCTCCGCGCCCGTGGCTGGAGGGCTCCAGGGAAAGAGATATGGTAGCCTTTGGGCCATGCCCATGGGCTGAGCCCAGGAAACTTTAACCAACTCTCTTTCTCTCTCTCTTTCTACCATTCACCCCATCTCACTTGCTGTAGTTCAAATGTAAGGAGTTCATTACTTTATTATCGTAAGTATTTACGTATTTATAGATCACTTGGTTATTATAGTGCTGGGGATCAAACCGAGGGTTTCAGGTCAGGCAAGTGCTCTACTGCTGAGTTAAGCTCCCAGCTGTGAAAAATAGCTCAAGAAGGAAAGTGAGTAGATCGCAGAGGAGCATCTGAGTAGAGAAATGTACAACAGAAAGACAGACAACTCCCAGGAGAGGAGGTAGAAAAGGCCCGGGAAGTATGGAAGTGCTTCCGGAGACCAGGCTAACACCAAGCAAAACCAAGAACTAGGGAAGGTAAGTAGCACGGAGGGCATGCCAAGGATCCTTCCCGAGACGGTAAGAGCCGCTCCAGGTCCTGCCAATGAGCTTAATTATAACCCAACTGATTTCAGAAGCAAATTCAGGAATCACGTGTGGTGGCGGCACACCAGTAATGCCAGCTCTCAGGAGGCCAGGGCCGGGGACCTGCCTCAGCACACCAAGATGGGGCTGCATCTCAGTGACAGAGCCCTACCCGGCATGCCAAGGGGCCTGGGCTCCCCCACAGCCTGATAAGAAGGGAAGTCAAAGAGTGTAAAGACCAGTCAACAAAGAACATTACATAAAAGACTGTCAGTTATAAGCTGTTCCACTTTTCAAGAGGCCTGTCAGTGCCCGAGCAGAGCACTCTAAGCCACCTGTTCCCAAGCAGGGAAAGAGGACAGCGCCAGAGACCGCCCTGCTGCCCAGCCGTCTGCAGAGCTCTGGGCCTGCACCGGGGCCACGGCTCTTCCCTCAACTGAGGACCAAGACCCCGGGCAGATTTTATTCCTGGATTCTCGGAACAGTCACCAGCTTCAAACCCAGACCACACTCAACTTCATGACACGTTTTGGAGTTAAGATCCACACAGACAGATCAGATCATCTAGAAGCAAGCTACCTGGTCAAACAGGTAAACGGTGACATCATCAAAAAACGTCACTGCCTTCCTTTCCTTCTTCCAGCCTTCAGGCAGCTGACGGATGGCCTCGGCAGCCGAGGGCTTCAGCAAACTGCGCAGGTGCCTGCCATCGTCGTTGCTCAGGATAATGGGCACAGGGTGCTCCGTGTCGTCTTCGGACTCGGAGCTGAGGCTGTGCAGGTTGAAGGCCCGCAGGTCATCGTCGGAGTCGTCACTGTTCTCGTCTTCCTCATCCGCATCCATCCCATCCTCGCAGAGGTCCAGGATCCCCGACACTGCAAGCTTGCCCAGGTACTTCCCTTCGATATCTGGCTCCTTCAGCTTGGGGCACACTGCGGCACTTGCGTGTGCCAGGAGCTCATTGGTGTTGGTCCCCGTGGAGGCGAGGGTGCAGGGGCGATCATCTTGTGATTCTAAGTCGTCGCCGCTGCTGCTCAGCTCTGCAGTCAACACCCTGCAGGGGCTGCCCGCCTCGTCGTCGTCTGGGGGTTCAGGCTGCAACGCGCCCTCCAATTCCTCAGGACTGTGCACAGCAGACGAACAGCTTCCATGGGGCTGGCTCGTCTGGGTTTCCAGGCAGCTCTGCTCCAGGATGACTGGCTCCTCTGGCACCAGCACGGCCGAGGCAGCTGCCCCTGGGCCCTCCTCAGTCTTCTTCTCTGGCTCTGAATCGTTATCAGAGAAATACGCGGAGTCCCGATAGGAACTCTGGGAGCCAGTTGCAAAGGTCTGTGGGGGTTCTTCTGCAGCCCTGTGACCATCACCTGCACCTGAGATGACAATGACAGGGTTGGGTGGCAGACTGCTCTGGTCGCTGTCTCCGGCTGCAGTTGAGTCTGGGTCTGCAGAGCCCTCGGGGGCAGGGGGCAGGGTCCACTCGGGAGATTCCAGGTTCTCGGTTTCATAACCACTGTCTGCTGGCTTATCGGGGGGCAAGGGTTTCTGAGGGGTGTGGGAGCCTAGGGACTCTAGCAGTGCTTCATGGACGTCCACTGAATCCAGCGAGTCTGGGGTCTCCACAGACTGCTCTGAGGTGGGGATGGGTGTGGACAAGCTGTCTTCTAAGAGGCTATCTTGGCTGGTGGAGTCTGAAGAGAGTGCAGATGCCAAGCCTGTGTCTTTCGTGGCATCTTTAGAACTCAGCTGATTTAAAGTCTCCACAGCATCCAGGTTTTTCTCTAGCAAACTCTCACTGGGAACGTCTTCTGAACGTGGCTGGTGCTGTAAACTCTGCCTCGATTCTGGAAGAACGCTTCCTGTGCTACCCCAATCTGTGAGAACATCGCCCATAAGAGTGGAGTCCTTTTCAGTTAGATTCAAGGCCCCCTTGCTTTGGCAAGTGGAGTCCAGGGGCCCACTGTCCCCACCACGGGTTTTGGCATCAATAGAGAGAATTTCAACTGGGGCAATCGCTGAATCTGGGGTTGGGTTTGGGGAGACACAGTCCTCGGAGATGCTGACATCCCAACCTGTGGACGTGGTTTCTCCTGGCCTCAGAAGTGAACCTGGGGGGCTGCTAGGAGGAGCTTCTCTTGCTGTGACTGAGGTAGGAGGTACCTGTACTTCTGGGGAAGCCCGTGGTGGCACGCTCCAAGCCCCCCTGGGCGTGACACCTGCCTCTTCACCTTGCGTGTGCGCCTGCTCCTGTGACGTATGGCCAGCAGCAGGAAGCTCGGCATCGGCAGCGTTCCCACAGGGCGTGTCCAGCAGGGCCTCGGGAAACCCAGCGTTCCTGAGCTCTGTCTGGAGATCGTCCATGTGCTCCTTGTCCACCTTCAGTAAGTGTTTCTCCTGGAGAAATAAAAAGTTTTCTGACAACTCTTGAATGTTCAGTGGATCGAAGTGATCCTGATGCAAAAGGCCTCCTGAGAAGCACAGAGGGTCAAAGACTGCGTGGGGCTTTTCTCTGTCAGGATGGGCGTCCTGCTCATCCAGGCTACAACTCAAGGTGGTTGGCTTAAAGTCAGACTGAACTCCGTTAAGTTCCATGAGGTCAAGTAGTTTGTGGTGACTGGGCAAGCTGTCTGCTTTGTCTGGGTCACTGAATATACTGTTGAAAGGGCTCTCGGGGCCACTGGCAACAGGCAAGTCCTCCGTGGAGCCAGGATCTCTGGGGTCTGTGTTGCTGTGGAAGAAACCCTCGTCTGTGCTGGACTCCTCAAACTCAACGTTCTTGAGGGCTGTAAGCCTGGGTGTCCCGGCTGCCCCCCTTTCTGGATCGTCCATTTCAGTTGTGAGCAGGGCAGGGGGGTAAGCCAGCTCCAGGTCGCTACTGCTCTTCTCTTCCAACTGGATGTAGTAGTCACTTCCAACAGAGAGGTTACGGGCATCAAACACAGGGACCACTCCTGGGGCCCCCAGGGGGACCGCCTGGCCACTGTCGTCTTGCTTTCCAGGCCCTGGGTCTGAGAGCGAGCTCTCAAACACCCCGACGGGGAAGAGCATACTGGAATAGGACAGGGCTTCACCTGGGTGGCCCTGGCCACGCTCATCAAAATGGTCGTGTTTGGCGGCCTCCCAGACATATTCAAAACTCAGCCCCTGGCTTGTTTCAGTCACCGTGAGGACCTCCTCCATTTCCCGTCCAAGCCGGTCCCTGGCGAAGTGGTCGAGGATGGGGAACGCAGCGTTACTCAAAGTGTCTCTGCTGCTGCTGTTTGGCTTGAGAGCGTTCCACTGCTGCTCAAAGTCCACCTCTGAGTCCCGCTGGCTCTGCATCCGCAGGTAGGTCAGCAGTCTGTGCACGTCCTCCGCTGCCGGCCTCTTGTCGGGTGACAGCCAACAGAACTGTAAGACTTCATACCTGAGGGAGGGGCAGGTGAGGTGGTTAATGGGACGGTGATGCACTTGTAAAGTAAGAAAAAGAACTCTGTCCCAAAGCCAACTCAACCCCCTCTGCTCCCTACACCTTAATCACGGCTGGCCAGTTGAGTTCAACTCACGGGGAGAATATGATGCCAGAGGTAATGAGTCACTTTCTGTATTTTCAGGACATTTCACAGCATCTGAGCACAATCTGCCAGATCATTTGCTCTTCTGCTGTCTGCACGATGACTCGGCTGCTGACCTTTGAAACGGTCCTGCCATACTCTCCTCCTCACACAAGGCTTCTGCTGGCAGTGCTGGGCAGGCATCAGGCACTGAGCCTCCTCCAGCCCTATCTACCCGTCTGATTTGCTCACTTTGCCAGGCGAGGAGTCAAGTGATTTACGGATAAAACAATCTCTGTGCAAAAGGCTTCATGCCCATAAGGGAATTGCATGCAGGGCTTCGTGTCCGTAAGGGAACTGAAGGTAAGGCAAGAGCTGGCCCTTCAAGGGTGACTCTGTTGAGGTCACAGAGGACATGCGACGGCCTTCTGACTCACACAGTTCTAGCAACCACCCAGGCTGGAAGTGAACCTTCTAAGTGCTGCCAGCTGCAGACAGTGTCATCTATGGAATTGGAATGGAGCAAAACCTGGTCCAAAGACTCTCATAAAAAGTAAACGACAAACCTGCTCCTGATCCTTGCAAGCAGGAGGCCCTGAGTTTGATCCTCAGCAGCTGTGTGAAAAAGCCAGCCTGTAGTCTAAGTGCTTAGGAGGCAGAGAGAGGTAGCTAGCTCCCTGGGGTTTGGTGGTCGGTCTAGCCTAACTGGTAACGTTTGGACTAGTGAGAGGCCCTGGCTCAAAAAAGGTGGGTGGTATCTGAGGAACACACTGGAAGCTGACCTCTGGCCTTCACAAGCACACAAAAATGCACATAGAAGCACAGCTGGGTATGGTCGGCTCGGGCCTATAATCCCAGCACTGGTGAGGCCAAGGCAGGAGGACTGTCACAAATTTGAAGCCAAGCATGCACTACTAGTGAGTTCCAGGCCAGCCTGGGCTACAGTGGGACCCTGTATCAAAAATCCAAATTAGTAGTGCTAAGCATGGTGGGGCACATCTTTAATCCCAGCACTCAGGAGGCAGAGGTAGGAGGATCGCTGTGAGTTTGAGGCCAGCTTGGGACTAGAGTGAGACCCTGCCTCCAAAAAGAACAGAAAACAAAACAAAAAAATCCAAATTAGAAAAGAAGTAGATTAGTTTTGCAAATATCACTAGACAAGATGCAAATTAGCTTCTATTTCCAATTAGAATATTATAATTTTATACTCTCCATGTTTATTGTATGCAATGAAATTCCTGCTTGTAAGCTTTTTTCAAAAACAAGACTAGGTTTACAGAGCTCTGGCCTGACTAAGATGGCTCATGTACTGACTGATGCTGGTGAGCCTACTCTGGGAGGTGCTGGAAACTTTAAGGGGTGGAGCCTAGCTCGAGGGTGGGAATCATTCTGCTCCTGGCATGTCCTGTGTTTCTCCTCCGTTTCCTTCCACTCCATGAGCTGTCTCTACCACGATGGATGGAAACCTCTGGAAACGGGAGCCAAAGTCAGCCTTTCCCTTGAGGTGGTTTCTCGCAAGTGTTTGCTCACAGCTACTAGAAAGACTACCAGAGAGATTCCTAAAATCAGTCCTGAACAGAGCACAGGTAACTGCTTTTCATAGCATCTAATGCTAAAAACAGGAACCCCATGGAAACCCCATCCTGGCCTCCAGAACACAGCCACTAACCATCGATCAGAGTAGGGCTGCTCCAGCTGGGGCCTTGGGAGCTTGGTGGCCCTCTCTCTGATGACTTGCTTGAGCACATCCAGGTCGGAAAGGTCTGCATATGGCTGAGCAGCGTTGTCAAAGAGCTCCCAAAGGGTCACGCCCAGAGACCTGTGTGAAACAAGATGGTTACTTCTTCCACCCTTGAGGCGTCAAATTCTAACACCCTCAAATCTTTTTGTTATTTTGAGGTGGGGGTCTTACTCTATCCCAAACTGACCTGGACCTCACCCTGTAGTTCCAGGCTGACCTTGAACTCACAAGTTCTGGGATTAAAGGTGTGCACCACCACACCTGTGAATGTGGGGGAATAATAGATCTCGTCACTGCAAACAAACTCCAGGTGCAACACTTTGCATCTGGCTTTACATGGGTCTGGGTAACTGAAGTCAGGCCTTTGCAAGGAAGTGCCTTTAGCCGCTAAGCCATCTCTCCAGCCCTAGTAACTTTTTTTCTTTTTTTTTTTTTTTGAGGCAGGGTCTTACTCTAGCCTGGGCTGACCTGGAGCTCACTGTGTAGCTCAAGCTGGCCCCAAACTCATGGCAATCTCTCTCCCTTTTTGCAAATAAATACACAATTAAATAAAGTGCTTTTCCATATGTGGCAGAGTCAGTCATGAAAAACAGAGGGAAAAAACCAGAGGAAGAGATGAGAGCAGATCAAGTGTCAAGTCAGACTTCTAAGAAGGCAATATAATCTGCTGAGAGAAAACAACTGTCATCAAGTCAAAATGTATTTCAAGCATGAGGAAAAACAAGGCCTGATCAGCCCTATAAAAATGGAGAAGAGGGCAGCTTCTGAGTGCTGGGAAGCCCCGCCAGCTCCCCGGCCGTGGGCACACGTGGGATGATGGAGAATAGCGGGGAGAACCAGGATACATCAATGCATCATTAACAGAGAGCTGCTGACCACGAGATGGGTCCCACAAATACTGCCCTCCCTCATCGCTAGCCTGAAAATCAGTTCCAGGCAAACAGCAACAGACACAGTGGTCACTCAAACTGAGCTCATCAAAACAGAGAACCTACAGAGAAAGCAACACTAAGTCTGATCCCTATCTTACCTGCCAAGGCTCGGGGAACATTGTGGAAGAGCCTCAGAGACTGTATCCCTCCTCAAAGCCTCTTGGTCCCCAAAATGAATACCAGTAACCCCACTGAAGAATACCCTTAGCACAACTGGGGTTGGGGGGGTCTGAGGGCACAACTGTTCTATAAAAAAATCAATAAATAAAAATAAAATTTAAATAAAATAGCGGAGAGCCTTTTACTAGGAAATGTCACACACACACCCAAAACAAACAAACAAACAAAAACTGTGAAGGGCACTTCAGGTAAAGGGAAAGTACCTCAAACAGAAGGTTTGAGATTCAAAAAATAAAATGAAACAAATAATAAAAGCGGTTATAAAACTAAATAGATATTAGTGAAAAAAATCTCAAATGAATAAGAAAAAATTAGAGCCAGGCATGGTGGCGTACGCCTTTAATCCCAGCACTCGGGAGGCAGAGGCAGGAGGATCACTGTGAGTTCAAGGCCACCCTTAGACTACAGAGTGAATTCCAGGTCAGCCTGGGCTAGAGCGAGACCCTACCTTTTAATTTTTTAAAAATTAAAAACTTCTCAACAATAACACATAATTGTGTGTGTATATGGTACATAGTTAAGCTGAACTGACGTAGTCTAAGGCCCTTATGCTGTGCAAGATGGGGAAGATCTGAGCTACAATAGCTTAGGGTCAGTGAAACAAATAACAAGATCACAGTAATGGAATTAGACAACTCCCAAGCCATGGAAAAATCAAAAGAAGAAAAGGAAACTGAAAAAGTGGGAAAAACAGAAACTGCCATAGACGTTGTCAAGACAGAACATTGCTTTAATTTTTCATATTCAGAGAAGGTGGCTGGGCCCTGCTAAGGAAACCAAAGACAACGGTGCGCCAGCTACATACACACCAGATATTACTGTACTTGGTTTGCTCTGCAGTCAGGAGTCTATCTTGAAAGCTGGTTACTAATTCTGGAGCGGTCCATCGCAGAGGAAAAATTTTTTTGTCATCTGTCTCGATGTAATCCTCCTGTGGCAGAAAGCAGAGTTTTTAATGGAATTCTACTTGTGTAGAATTCAACGACTTAATTAAAGAACACTCTCAGAAAACCCATACCCAAAGCAAAGACACAGCAGGAAAATAAAAAAGACTTTCTGGGCAGGAGGAAGGGTGAGGCATTTCTCTGAGCATTGTTCAGCCAACCTTCCAGGAGGAGGGAGGAACACATGCCCGCCCTGTCCAACCCAGACCCCGAGCAAAACCCCTTCAGCGTGTGTCCACCTTCTGCACTGGGCAAGGAGCTGAGTTGGTTCAAACACAGTCTTCCCAGGGGGCACACTAGATCATGGGTCCTCCCTCTGCCATCTACCAGTCATGGGACACTCTCGTGAGTGACAGATTACTCTCTGCTGTTGCATGAAGCTAACTGCCTTGTGAAGGGGATCAAAAGATAATGCTGAAGCCAGGCGTGGTGGCGCACGCCTTTAATCCCAGCACTGGGGAGGCAGAGGTAGGAGGATCGCCATGAGTTTAAGGCCACCCTGAGACTACATAGTGAATTCCAGGTCAGCCTGGGCTAGAGCGAGACCCTACCTCAGGAAACCAACCAACCAACCAACCAACAAGATAATGCTGGCAACTATTGCACAGTATACAGTAAGTGCTTAGCACACCAGAGCTAATAAGACAACCAACTTAAACTGCGTAACATGCTATTAGGTTTGAATATAAAATATACCCCATAGGCTCACACATGTGTTTGAACACTTAGTCCCCAGCTGGTGGGACTGTAATGGGAAGGTTATGGAACCTTTAAGAGGTGAAGCCTTGCTGGAGGAAGTGGTCACTGGGGGGTGGGGTTGAGATTTTACAGTCCAGCCTGTTTCCTGGCTGAAATGTCATGCGGTGGCCTAACACGCCTTCCCTGCTCTAATGGACTATCCCCTCAAATAAAAGCACCAGAAAAAACACTTTTCTTCCTTCAGTTGCTTTTGGTCAGGTGTTCACAGCAGTGAGAAAGTGAGTAACACACATGCTTTGAAAACATTACCCCTTTGGTCCTCATGGGAACCCCAAAAGGCAGAGCTGATATCACCCCTATGTTGCTGCTTGGGGATGTGGCAGCATCATCCCCCCCCCCCCCCCATCACATGAGCTTTTTCAGTGGAGTTGTACAAACACAGATGAAAACCTCCCTTTCTTCAGGGGTGGATGTGTGACGGTTAGAAAATCTCAAGCTCAAGCCCATTGACATGTGCTCAGTTTTTACTGGTCATGTAATGGAGAAACCCCTATATGACAATGCTTTATTACACAAGTAGCAACAATTATTTATTCTTTTGCATGTGTGTATAGGAACAGTCATTGCCAGAGCGTGCATGCGGAAGTCAGAGAAAACCTTGTGGTGTCTCTGATCCTCTTTTTTTTTGGTTTTTCGAGGTAGGGTCTCGCTCTAGCCAAAGGCTGGCCTGGAATTCGCTATGGAGCCTCAGGGTGGCCTCAAACTCACAGCGATCCACCACCACGCTGGCTCTGCTCCCCTTTCTCTGAGGAGCCTGACTCCTGAGCTTTGGCGTCCCCTGGCTCTGCCTCCCATGGTCAGAGGCTGGAGGCACAGACACAGGAGCCTCGTTTTAACTGGCTTCCCATGGAGGTTGGGGAAGCAAACCCAGGATGCAGGCTTTGCAAGCAAGCACTTTAACCACTGAGCTATCTCCTCAGCCCAGGCATATAATTATTATTTTTTAAAAATATTTAATTTGGCGGGCGTGCCTCTGTGACACAATTCCAAGACTGACAGCAAGCGTTTAAGCCTTTGGCTTACCTTGTACCTGCTGAATCCTATTCCGTAATCTCCCACTTTGACGTTTAAGTCGGAGGTAAGAAAGCAATTCCGCAGGGCTAAGTCACTGGAAACAGAAAGAGCAAAGTGAAAACCAGGACAAGCAAGGGTGGACTGGGAGCAGAGGCTTCTCTAGAAAGCAGTCTTGTCCTCAGTACTCTGCTGGGTATTTAATGTCTCAAGTTCACCACACTCCCAAACAGCTGACGGCCAAGGTTACATGCTGGGCATGTTTGTATTGACACAGTCTAGATTCATGGCTTGCTTCTAGTACTTTGAGAGGGACCAAGAAAGAATCCAAAAACATCTAAGCTGTCTGAACTCGTGTGTGTATGCACATGCACGCATGTGGGGGTTATGTGGGTATGCACGCACACATGTGCTAGTGTGCACGGAGGCCAGAGGTTAACTGTCACACTAGACTGGAGCCAGCAAGCCAGGACCCTCTTGTCTGTGGACCCTGAGGCTTGAGCTCACCCTGGAACTTGCTGCCTGAGCTCTCTCCCAAGCCTTGTGCATCTCCTTTACTACTGGATTTCTAGGTAAAGATTTGTAAAGCTACAACTTCAACACCCAACCTTCAAAAAATAAAAACAGGGCTGAAGAGATGACTCAGAGGCTAAGGAGCTCGCCTGCAAAGACTAACGACCTGAGTTTGATTCCCAGCACCCACATGAAGCCAGATGCACAAAGTGGCACATGCATCTGGAGTTCATCGAAGCAGCTGGAGACCCTGGTGCATCCATATATTCTCTCTCTCTCTCTCTCTCTGCTTACAAATAAATAAGAATATTTAAAAATAAATAAAACAAAAGCTGTGGAAGGATACTAGTTTACAGTTTTTGTTCTTGTTTTGAGATAGGGTTTCAGGGATCCCAGGGCTGACCTCAACCTCCCTACATGGCTGAGAATGACCTTGAATTCCTGATCCTCCTGCTTCCAGCTTGGGTTGGAATTACAGGCTTCCAGATGTGAGTCACCTAGGGCTTCATGCATACAAGGCAAGCACTCTCCCAACTAAGCTACATGCCCAGCTTATAGTTTCAAATCCTGAACTCTGCCATCTGTAATTAAAATGTTTATCTTTAGATGATCAAAAGAAACCCCAAGGGGACTGCAGAGATGGCTCAGTGGTTTGTTTAAGGTGGTGATTGCAAGCCTGCTGACCCGAGTTCAATCCTCAGTGCCAATGTAAAGCCGGACACAGGTGGTACACATGTCTGTAACCTTGGGTCACCCCAACTTCACTGTCATTAACATTACAGAATTGGAAGAGAACCAAGCACTCTCAAAACTGAGGCAGGAGAATCACCATGAGTACAAGGCCAGCCTGGGCTAGAGTGAGACCTTGCCTTAAAAAAAAAAAAAAAAACCCTTAAAAACTGGGGCTAGAGAGATGTCTCAGCAGTTAAGTGTGCTTCCTGTGCAAAAATGAGTGCCTGAGACCACCTGAGTTTGAGTCTCCAGAATTCACATGACAAGCTGGGCATGGCCATGCAACCTGTTACCTCAGTCTTATTGGGGAGCAGAGAGCCTGGAATCATTAGAGATTGTGAAAAACTGGCAAGCTCCAGGTTGAGTAAGAGACTCCGGCTCAAAGGAGGACAGGCAGAACAGTGATGAAGCAGGCGGTGCCTGTGCCGCTCTGACCACCACAGGGAGAGAGAGCGCCCTGCACAGACATACACGTGCTCACCTACACTACACGCTGACCAAAAGTAAGAATTAAAGAACTTGAAAAAGAGAAAGAGAATTGATTCCTAATTCTTTGGAATGAAGAGAAAGAAGAGGGACAGGAAGGCTGACAGTCAGATTTCATTTAAGGGCAGAAAAGTGAAGACGCAAAGGTCAGGGACTAACTGCAGCTGGCCAGGGCTGGGGCTTCCCAACGAGCACTAACAAGCACCTTTGGGTCATCACGTACAGGTCTTTCTGATACTTCAGCACCTTCCTTAGACAGACATCCTTAGGTGCTGGATGCCAGCACCCCTGCCTTGGGACAATTCAGACTCAGGGTCATTCAGACACATCCTGGACCAGGGGATGGCTGCCCCACTCCCCAAAGTCAAGGTGAGTTCTGTTCCAGCAAATGTGAGGCTCTGGGTGAGTGATGAGCAGTCATAAACACAGAGGGCCTTTAGTTCCCAGGCTGAATGCAATCCAACCAGCATCTCCAAGGTGAGGAGGAACGCTTCTCATTGCCCAGAACCCAAAGGAAGAGCACAGAAAGCCTGGCTGGAGAGTTCCTATGACCCTGTTCCCCAGCCCACCCTGGCACCCTTGCTCGGCCCCCCTGAGCAGAGCAGGAAGAAGGCCAGGCCACTGCCAGCTGCACTGCCCCAGGAGCCACATGACACAGGACAGGCCACACA
>PVHP010012852.1:0-23853 GCA_004024765.1 Zapus hudsonius
ATCAGTGGGCTCAGGGAGTTTCCTTATACTACTAGTTTTTTCTTGGTCTTTTCCGATAACTCTCTCAGTTCTAGGAATCTCTTTCTCAATACCTTCCCTTAATAAGTAATTCTTCTATTGTAAGTCATCTAGGACTCTTCCCAAAAGTCCTTTAGCTGTTTTCAATCTCTCAATTGCTCGTAATAATGGGGGAGTGACTAAAGAAAAAACTTTATTTTTTATTTTCTCTTGGGAAACAAATCATCATAGTTTATTCCCTGTTTTCATGAAGGTGGACTCAATGAACTAGAAAGAAACAATGAGTTAGAGCCATGAGCAGGTATTATGAAAATCAGAGCAATAAGAGAGCAGCCGAGAACACAAAGACTTGGAGTGCACAGCCTGTTCCAACGGGCAGACTTCCTTGAAGCAACTGCCTCAGTCTATGCAATTTCTCGCACAGACTCCATCAGAGTTGGCGTGACACTTGGGCATCCTGGCTCCAGTAGTCCACATTCATGTTCTTGCCCATAGTCCATGACTTGCCTCTTCTAGTCTGCTCTTACACACTGGTTTCCCTCTGTCCAGCACTCCCTGTTCTGACTACCCATCTCTGACTAAGATTCATCAAAGTTGCTCTTCTCTGGGATGTGCTCTAGCCTGGCGAAGGTGCCTTCTGCTTTCCAGCATGCCATTGAATTCATTCTGTGCATTGCCTTTATTGGTGTCAGCAAGAACAATCCAACTCCCAGTTTTCAGGAACCATCAGGAAGATGCTCATCCCCAAAGAGACAGCTCAGGGGAGTCAGTGAAAGCCCAGGGTCAACACAAGACTTCTTTTGTCTTGTTTCGCAGCTAGGGTTTCACTCTAACCCTGGCTGACTTGGAACTCACTCTGTAGTCCCAACATGGCCTCAAACCATGGCACTCCTCCTATCTCTACCTCCCTAGTACTGGGGATTAAAAGTGTACACCACCACACCGGGCACAAGCCTTCTATTTTTGTTTGTTTTCTGGGTTTTTTTGGCTTGGAGGTAGGGTCTTGCTCTAGCCCAGGCTGACCTGAAATTCACTCTGTAGTCTCAGGGTGGCCTCTAACTCAGGGTAATCCTCCCACCTCTGCCTCCCCAGAGTGCTGGTATCAAAGGCGTGCGCCACCATGCCCAGCTGCAAGCCTTCTTTTGGTTTTCTCAATTGAACACCTCACAAGGGCTTTCTGGTTTGTAGTTTCTAATTGTGAAATCTCTGTCTCCTGCCCCTAAACCACTTCAGGTTCTTTGGAAAAGAAAGCAAAGAGCAGTTTCCGTGATTTCATCCCTGTGGTTCTGAGCACCAGGACACGCAGTCAGTCTGGTGAGTAAGGCCAAGACAATGGCCTTGTCTTGGTGTATCTCCTGTGAAGAGATAGACTTATGGTTGAATGTTTTTGTCATTGATGCCTGTGGAGTGTTGAGAATTTTCTTCCCTGTGTCAAGATGCCAGGATCCTTGTTGGGATGAGAGCTCTGATTGGGAACATCACTCACAATTTTAGGACTATTGGCATCCCTTGTTTGAAAGTTAGTGGTGGAAAGAAGAGAGGTCTCTGCCATTCAGAATACTTACTTCAGCTCCAAAGCTTTGCATCTTGTGATTAGTGCAGCCTATCTCAGACATAGACATTACACCTTTGGGCCTCAGTCTCATTGTCCTATGTGACAGGCATCTTCAGAACTTGAAAGGCCATTTAGTTATCAGGGCAGACACAATCACTTTTGGTCCACTGAATTTGTATTGGTCAACCCCCAGGGTCTTAAAAAGATAGTCTTTGGCTGGGCATGGTGGCACATGCCTTTAATCCCAGCATTTGGAATGTAGGAGGATCACTGTGAGTTCAAGGCCAGCCTGGAACTACAGAGTAAGTTCCAGATCTGCCTGGGCTAGAGTGAGACCCTACCTCAAAAACAAACCAAAAATATATAGTCTTTTTCAGCTTCTGCTGGCTCCATGGTGGTAATGGTTGTCCTCATTCACCCAATTTCCATGCAAAATGAATGGAATGGAGAAATAGGATGCACTGAAAATTCAATGATCTGACATGCTATTAACTGGCATCTCAGCACATGGTGAGCTCAATAGTAATTGGGGCTTATAATGATGGCCCAGAGGCCTCATAAAATCCTGAAGTATCCTCTGAATCATCAGAGAGTGATTATATTATAGCCAGTCCCAAATTTCATGTTAAACACATTGTACTATATTTGACTCTTTGGAAAGTGGTGATCGCTGTGTGATATCTATAATGATTCTGTGTTAAACAGAATATTAGATTAACTAGAACACTTTGTTCCCTACCTGGTCCATATAATGCAAAGTTTATTGGATAGTTATTGTGTTTAGGACATCTGACCAACTTGAAACTTTGATCTAGGATGACTCTATCTCCAACCATTTCTTTTTTCTGACTTTGCTGGGGTCCAGGGATTATTGAGTTAACAGCTGATAGTGTTCCTTCCAAGGAAGGTATCAGATATCCTGTGGTGTGAAACCAGGTCAATTTAGGATTTTTAAAAACTTTTTTATTGTTAAAGTATTTTTTTGAGGTAGGTTCTCGCTCTAGCCCAGGCTGCCCTGGAATTCACTATGTAGTCTCAGGCTAGCCTTGAACTCACAGCTATCCTCCTACCTCTGCCTCCCGAGTGCTGGGATTAAAGGCGTGTATACCTATGCCCAGCTCCAATTTTGGGATTTTACTTTTATTGCTGGCAGAGTTGAGAGTGAATTGGTAGAGAAAATAGCCTCTTGGGAAGGTGGCCTAGGAGGATGGGTAAGGTACCATCTGGAACATAGGGGTACATACATGCTTGCCCAGCAGTGAGAAACAGCTGCACTGGGTGGGAGGAGAACCACCCCTGAACTTCCTGCCACACAGTAGGAGATAGGGTCATGTCAATAGAAAAGGGCCTGCTGCATTGCATTTGGCTGTCAAAGGAGAGGGACTCCTGGCTTCCCTGTCACCGAGACACCTCTTATTATTATTATTATTTATTAAGTAGAAACTTTGTATGAACAAGCCATGTGTTGGTACCACCATTTCCCTCCTCCTGCCCTCATTCTACTGAGGGCCTTCCTGTGTAGGATTGCTGGAATGCTCCATGGGGTTGTGGACTATGAGTCATGTGAACAGCAGTCAGTCATTGGGTGGGGCGATGCTTCTGAGTATTCCCCCTCCATGGCTTTTACAATCTTTCCATCCCCTCTTGCGCAAAATTCCCTATGTCATGGTGGGTGAGTTTAAGTCTACTGTAGTGTTGAACTCTTAGCAGCTTCTGGAATTCTGCTTTGGGACGTTCTGAGTATCCTTGGTGTCTGTCTCCATCACCCTGGCGCAGGTTGTTGGGCTCTCTGTGTGAGCAGCATTCTTGCTCGTCTCGCCACTTCCTCTGATGTTCACCTGGGTCCTGGCAGATGTGTTGTGGGTGGTTCTTCTCCTGCCAGGGAGTCTGCTATCATTTCTGGTCTTGTTTGTAGAATTAGGTCGTCCTTGGTTCTCGTTACCTTCTGAAAAATAGAAACAGATTCTCCAAGGGAGAGTGGGATCAGCATAGGTTAAATGGGACAAGCATTGTTAATTTGATGAGATTATAATGGATGTAGCCTTTCTTCAGGCCCATGGTTAGTGGAAGCTTCCTCTTGGAATCCAGATTCTTGGTCTCCATAGGAGTTTGGTTTGGATCCCAGCTTCAGCTATGGGGTCCTTGCTGCTGAGTGGATCTCTTAGCCAGTCAGAGAGCCCTTGATTACCTGCCTAGGTTGATTGCTACAATTGCACAGGTGCGTACATCTTGTCACGCTGGTTGCTATCACATATCAGGTACTCTTCTTTTGTGATTATTTTGCTGGGCTCAATGGGCTGTCAGCCAGATTGATGGGACCAAAGAGTGAGCAGGGACTGTGGAGTGATTTCAGTCTTGCCTCCCTCACCTTCACTTCAGCCCTCACTTCCCCTCTTTCCTGATCCTCATCCACCCAAAAAAAATATGCTTGGCTCTTGGTGAGTACTAAGCAAGAGTTTGTAGAATAAATACAAGTGACACAGCACCATGGCTAGATAATGATGTTTTTAGTACTTTATAGCTGTATGGTATTTTGGACTCTATAGTGCATTTATGGGTAAGAGATCTTATTTGAGCCCAGCATAGTGGTGGTGCACACCTTTAATCTCAGCATTCAGGCAGCAGGGGTTGGAGGATCACTGTGAGTTTGAGGCCAGCCTTGGACTACAGAGTGAATCCAGGTAAGCCTGGGCTAGAGTGATACTCCACCTCAAAAAAATATATATACAAGCCCAGGGTGGTGGTGCACTTCTTTAATCCCTGCACTTGGGAGGCAGAGGTAGGAGGATTGCCATGAGTTCAAGGCCACCCTGAGGCTACATAGTGAATCCAGGTAAGCCTCGCTAGAATGAGTCCCTACCTGGAAACCCCCACCTCCCAAAAAAGAACTCATTTGAGCCCCAAACAATCCTGTGAGGTAAGTGTACTACTAATAACTGGCAGATGGGGCTGGGGATGTAGCTCAGTTGGTAGAGTACTTGCCTAGCATGCACAAAGCCCTATAATTGCTTCCAAGCATCAGAAGTGTTGTGATGTACACCTGTCATCCCAACACTCAGGAGGATCAGGAGTTCAAGGTCATCCATGGCTACATAGTGAGTTCTAGGCCAGCGTGGTCTACATGAGCCCCTGCCTCCAAAACAAACAAACACCTTTAGAAATAAATGACTAGCTAGCCGGGCATGGTGGTGCACGCCTTTAAGCCTTTAATCCCAGAACTCAGGAGGCAGAGGTAGGAGGATTGTCGTGAGTTCAAGGCCACCCTGAGACTACATAGTGAATTCCAGGTCAGCCTGGATTAGAGCGAGACCCTACCTCAAAAAACAAAATAAATAAATAAAATAAATGGCTAGCAGCATCTGAACTTGAACCCAGACTTTCAAACTCCTAGACTAGAGTACTCATGCCAATTCCATATTTAGTCCTTTGAAGAGGTACCTGAATGTCCTTTTGTATCCTATCTATAGGAAGCATCTGTAGCTCCTTTGCTGGTATGGCAGACAGCGACATGGGAGGACAGGAAGTCTTTCCCACTGAGGAGGAAGAGGAAATGGCTCCCACCCCAGCCAAGAAGCGAAAGGTGAGAAAAACCCAACGAGACATCCAGTACCGCAGCCATCATGCCCAGGACAAGACTCTGATGAGCCAAGGCCGTAGGCACCTGTGGCGAGCCCGAGAGATGCCGTGGAGGACAGAGGCTGCCAGAAATATGTGGGATACCAATGAGGAGGAGGAAGAGGAGGAGAATGAGGGCCTGGTGAAGAGAAAGAAACGGAGACGGCAGAAGAACCGCAAATACCAGACTGGGGAGTACCTGACGGAGCAAGAAGAAGAGCAGCGGCGGAAAGGGAGAGCAGGTGAGGCTTACTGTGGCTGGCTGCTGGCCTGTAGAGAGGTGGGCTTCTAGGAACTTCCAAGCATTGTGGCATTCACACATCTACCTCCTCTCCACCAGCCAAAGGCCTTGGAACCCATAGAAACCTGCTGCTGTAGTCTCCAGCTGCCAGAAAAGGGTCACTCAGATTCAACCTGAGCATGTGGCTTTGAGTTGAGATGAGATGAGCTCCAACTGGCTTACAGAGGAGCTAAAGACATAGCAACTAAGCCCTCTTGTTTCTTTTACATACCTGAACCTGTGGGGCACGCCATAGTGATATACCAGACAAGTTATGTGCTTGATTTAAGGGAGGTGAGTCGGTTTTAAAAAATGTATTTATTTATTTATTTGCAAGGAGAAAGAAAAAGAGAGGACACTTCAGGGCTTCTTGCCACTATAAACGAGCTCCAGATTCATGTGCCACTTTGTATATCTGGCTTTATATGGGTACTGGGAAATCAAACACAGGCCACCAGGCTTTGCAAGCAAGTGCTTTTAACCACTGAGCCATCTCTCCAGCTGGGAGTTGAGTCTTTGTGGAGGACAGATTCTCTTTCCTAGAATCTTAGGTTCCAACAGAACTGGGCTTGCTGACACAGACCTGTAATCCTAGCATTTGGGAGGCTGAGGTATGGTGAGTTTGAGGCCAGTCTAGACTACACGAAGAGACCCTGTCTCAAAAGAAAAAAAAAAAAAAACAAAAAACAAAAAAGAGGAGGACATGGCTGCTGTTCCTGGGAGACACACTTTTGAGCTCAACTAAAATGAAGTCTAAGCACAATAGTTTGCTCGAGCCATAGAAAACTTTCATGTAAAGCAGGCACAACTTTGTTTCCTCAGTTAGAGCCACAAAGACTATTGAGAGGGAGAGTGAAGCTTTGAGGTAACAAGGTAACATGCTATTTGCTAGGCCTGAATTGGGAAAGTGGCCAGTCCAAAGAGAAAACTAGGCCTTCTTTGGCCACAGAGTGTCATACCAGTATGCTTCACTATGTATGGTTTAGGCTCAGTCCTTTTTGTGATGCTGAGCACCAAACCCAGGGCTTTGCACTTGCTGGGCAGGCACTCTTCCACTGAGCTAATCCCCAACCCCATAGGCTCAATCCCAGAGTGGGTTTCTATTTGAAGAAAAAGTACATCTCTGGATTATATAAGAACACTCTGTCACTCCCTCTCCTGCTCTGACCTCTCCTTTTGAAGCAACAGTTGATTGTTTTTTTATAATGTATTCACTCTGAGCTGTGGTAAGTATCCACAGTGCCATTATTAGCTAAAATGAAGTAGCCTCATGTGGAGTTGGTGGTAGATTCTGGGTTTGCTCTAATGCAAAGAAGGCTTAACCTCATTTCTGGCTCTGTTTAAGTGGAGATGTATATGATACCTATTCCTACACTCGAGAGTAATTGAGCTCATTTTCATCAACTGTGAATGAGTGGGGCAATTTTCCCTTTCTTTTGCTGGAACCATAATGGATTGGTCATGAATGAGTTGTCAAACTATTGGCCTCAACCACTTGTGTTTGGATGAAGAGGAGCTTTTCTATCTCCCAGTCTTCTCTAATGAAGACTGGTTTTCTAGCTTGGGAGCTTACCATGAAGCTGTTAGCTCTTGGAGTCAGTCAAAGGACCTTTGAGGTTGCCCAGTCCCGTTTGCCACCTAGTACACAGGTAGAAAGAAGGGTCTCCACAGCATTTGTGACACAGAACTAGCTTGTGTTCGCTAGAGTTCCTACAGTAACATGGAGAACTCCAGTGATCAAGACATCCAGCTGAATTTGGGGATAGCCCTGATTGTTGAAAAGTAGGTCATTCTCCCTGTGTGGATAGCTCCCCCCCATAGATAGTGAGATTTTATTTGAGTTTTTTAAGTGCTTTATTTCTGGAACTTCTTTGTTGTCCTATAACAAAACATACAGAAAAGCACAATGATAAGTACGCAACTTCTTTTTTTCCGTGTGTGTGTGTGTGTGTGTGTGTGTGTGTGTGTGTGCGCGCGCGCACACACACACACACATGCGCACGCATGTGTGGACAGAGGCCAGAGATCAACGTTGGGTGTCATCCTCTATCTCTCTCCACCTTCTTTCCTTTTTAAAAATTTTTTTATTGATAGCTTCCATAATTATAGATCATAAACCATTATGATTCCCTCTCCCACCCTCCCCCATATTTCTTCCCCCTCTCAGTTAGTCTGTGTTTTGTTTCAGTGTCGTCATCTTTTCCTCCCAAAATGTGTAGGTATTATCAGGCACTGCAAAGTCATGAATATCAAGGCTGTCTTGTGTTTGGAAGTTTGTGTTGTAAGCAGTCCTACCCTTCCTTTGGCTGGATAGTTTTTTTTTTTGTTGTTATTGTTTTTTTGCATTGAGGTCACTGGCTTTGGCAAATGGTCTGGTTTACCTTCCCCCAGATTTGATGATGACATCTTCAGGAAGAAATGACCTGATATTTCTCTCCTCAGAAAGCTCCAGTCTCCCCTGTCTTTCATGCCAGTGTCAAAGAAGCAGGCAGTGGCCAAACTAAGCAGATCACTCTACTCCTGTCTGAGCCTCAGGACATTTCTTATTATACTGGGCTCGGCTGTCTCCCTTCTAGGAGTTGTAGAAAGTCACTTCCATTCACATACCTGTTACCTCCTCTCTCTGTGCCTTCATGTGCTGCCAGAAAGAAAGCTCTTGTCCTCTTCTATTGACTAAACCCCAGAGGCTGTCCTGCACTGGGTAAATGGGGAGGGGATTGTTTCTGTTCAAGTGGTGTTAAACTCTGTAATATGGCTTCCCTCTGCTGCTTATGGTCCTTACAAGGCATGGTTCTGTTCCTTCCTCTTTTGCTTCTAGCCCATACATGTTGTTTCAAAAGCCTCAGGTAAACCTGTTCTAGCTGGAAGTGTCATTAAAGATTATAAGGCACAGCAGTTCTTGGACAGATCGTGGGGACCCATTAGTAGGCTAGTGCTAGTTGGAGAAAGGGATGGTGTCACAGCTGGCTTCTTAAGAGCTGTGTATAAGCTATAGCCGATTCTTCATACTAGAATGATGAATTCTACGTCTGCATCTGCCTTTGGCAATTCCATTTATAAAGTCCATGTCAAGTTCAGAAGAGGTGAACTGAGAACTCTTGGATAGAAATCCCTTCTTTTTACAAATGGTAGAAATGGAGGAAGTTCACTTCATAGACACTGATTTCTTCTGTGTTCAGTCCTGTGCGGGAAGATACAGCACACAGCCATGGCTCTAACTATGGAGCCTGGAATACATAAGACCCAGTCTCAAAAAAAGTGTAATGGGGACTGGGTAGTGCTGGCTTGGTGGTCAAAGGTGCTTGCTGCATAAGCCTGCTAAGCAGAGATCAAATCCCTAGCACCCAAGTTTAAAGCCAGTTGCAGAGTGGCACACAAGGTGGTAATCCCTATGTGCCTATATCATTGAGAGGCAGTTCCAGAAGACTCCTGAAGCTCATGGGGAGTGGTGGGGAGCACCTTCCAAGGGGCAAAAAACAAGAGAAACTCAAAAAGGTAGAAGGAGGGGATGGGGAGATGGCTCAATAGTTAAATAAAGGTGCTTGCTTGCAAAGCTTGCAAGTCCAGGTTCAAGTCCCCCGCCAACCACGTAAAGCCAGACAGGCATTGGTTTGCAGGAGCAAGAGACTCTGTCCCCCACACATGTATAAATAAATAATGTTTTAAAAGGTTGGAGGATAGGACTAACACCCATTGGTTGTCCTCTGGCCTTCACAACATGTGCTCAAATGCAGACACACAGACACAAATCATAAAATTAAAAAAAAATGTAACCACACAACACCATTGTTAATAGATACAGGTAAATGCAATCTATGGCCACTAGAGGCTTAGAGCACATCCTTTGCCAAGAAGCTCTTGCTAATGGAGTTCCCAGCAGGCCTATTTTGAAATTATAATACTTTGTTCAGCACCTGTGGCTAGAATTACAGATGCCACCCATGTGTTATAGTGACACCAATTACTTGATTTCCAACCAGGAAAGGCAGTAGGTTTCTGCCATTCGTACCAGCTAGGTCCGTCCATGATCTTGGGGGTCCATGATCTGTTGCTTTGATCTTTTTGTCTTCAATGACAACAGCCCAGTCAGCTAGGGAGAGCTGACATCAAAAACCTTCTGCTATGTCAGCATACCTGACACTTAGCTTCAGCAAAGCTGCTAAATTTCGTGTCGTTTTGAGAAAGGACCAAAAATGATGCAGAAAAGGCTGACGGTTTCTGGTTTGCTCGGGGCTGTGGGGAAATACTTAAGTGATCCACATTTTGGGGGACAGCCAGGTGGGCTGCCCCCTGCTGGCAGGACTGGGAGCTGTCACCTTTTTGCAGAGGAGGGATTTGTATGGTAAAGTACAATGGAAGCCTCTTGCATGGCAGCTAAAAGTCCTCTGCTGCATCTTAAAGGATGGTATTGCTTTTTAGTGTCTCATTTGTCTGAGAGTCATCCTTTCCTGTTTTTTGCTCAGATTCAAAGACCTGTAAGCAGAAGATTTCCTCCCAAAGTTTGGAGCACTGCCTCAGGAACAGGAACCTTCTCTTGCCCACCAAAACCCAGGGGATCTTGGATTCACCAAATGGTTTTCTCCCAAATAACCTGGAGGAGACAGCCTGCCTTGAAAATTCAGAAAAGCCATCAGGAAAGCGGAAGTGCAAGACTAAGCACATGACAAACATCTCAGAAGAGGCAAGGGTATGTGGGTGCCAAGGGGAGCAACATGGGAGCTAAGGGCCAGAGGGACCATGCTTTCCACCAAGTCCCTGTGGAAGGAATCTTCTCGGTGAGGAGGAAGGGAGCAAATAATTAAATGATGGAGATCAAATCAACTGGCCTGTGAAAATATTTTAAATTAGTTCTAGAAGGATTTGGGCAGATATGAGGAATGGGGACTCAAGTTGTAGCTAACTATCGGGTTTGGCCCCTGATGGCTTTTTCTCTGTAGTCCTTGGAGCTCCTTTCAGTTAAGGAACAGTTAAAGAATATGGCAGGTGTTATCCAGAATTGCTTGTTAACATCCAATCAAGAAGATTTTGTCGGGGATTAACTCACTGAAAACCAATCATCGAGCTTTCTAAGTCAGTCAAAGTAGAAAACAGCTTTTAGAAGCCAGGATTTTGATGTCTAGACAAAGGTTGCTTAAGGGAGGGGCTAGAGGAATTCCACTGTGGTCCAGGTTAGCTGCCTTCCTGCTGGGAATGTTCTTTCTCTATGTCTGGTGGAAGCCTAGCAGTTAGGAAGTGGTACTGACAAATCAGCCAGGCTGGCATCTCTAGGATCCCATTCAAAATCACCGCTTTACTTGGGTCTGATGTTCATGGCATTGGCGTTGGTGTCAGGTTCTATGGTGAACCAGTAGAAAAACAATGAGATAGTCTTCCTGCTGGCTGAGCTTTACATTTGAAAGAGCTGAAAGAAGTGAAGGTCCAGTTATACTCATGATTTGTATTTGTCGTTGACTACCAAAAGCCAGAAGTCTACTCTGGGCTGGCTTGAGTGAGTATGATACTTACTGTTCTCTAGCTCGATGGCACTCGTAAAAGATGGGTGATTGTCCCCCCCTTTCCTTCTCTTGAATTCTTATTCTAGCTCGGACAAGGTACTCAGGTCTATTTGCTCATCTTTTAAAATGGAGCTGATACTCCATGGCCTTTCTGTCTCACAAGGGTGCTTAAGGGAACAAAGGAGGCAATGTCTGTGACAGGCTTTGATAACTGTAAAGTGCTCTCTGAGGGGTGGTATGCATCCTTATGCCCAGGAATGAGGGAAGAGAGGCATGGCATGGTGTATGTGGCATGGTGTCCATTGTCTTCAACCCACAGAGTAGGAGAAAGACAGGGGCCCAATGGAAGCATGGGAAACCCTGTTCTCTGCTAAGGGCATAGTTCTGTCATCACTCTTAATTCCCGAGCACTTCTTGGAGTAGGCCCTTTTAGTAAAGTCATTTTACAGTGAGGAAACTAAGGGACTTGTGTGAGGTTCCTCAGTGATCCTGAGTCAGGACATGAAACACTTTTGAGCTCGGATTGGTCCATGTGCCTTACAAGCTCTGAATGGGTACTTTCTAACTGTTTCTGGAACATCCTGGGTGAGGGGGTGGCTGGATAGTAGGCACTACAACCCCAAGCAGCTTTAGCAAAGGTGGAGATCTCAGACTCCTGCCCCCTCCCCTTCTTCCCCAGACACTCAGAAGGCCCCATCCCACACAACGGTAAGCAGCCTCCTGACATTCAGAAGCACGCCACACACTGATGTTTCTGTCTGGTTGTTCTGCCTGGCAGCATGTCTATTGAAATATTCTCCTGGAGAGGGTTTTGTCTCTCCTCAGGGCCTCCCTTTCTCCCTTCTGCCTTTCTTTTTCTCCCAGTCCTTACCACCTTCTCCTGCTGCCCCCATGTCACAGGGCTTTGTAGTGGGAAGCAGGGGGTGGGGGAGAGCCAGGGGATGCTCCTGCAGCTCTAAAGCAGGCACTGGCCAAAGGCTTCTCACAGGGGCTCAGGACCAGAGAGAAGGGGAGGGGTGATGGGGGAGGGGTCCCCCTACTTGTTCTCACTCCTTCCCCTCTGAAACAGCCTCCCTGCCTGCTCTCTGGCAGCTCTGGCCCCCAGAAAGAAAGTCACCCTTTGGCGCCTGGCTTGGGTTAGCAAATACTGGAGTACATTACCCAGCATCCTTCAGTCCTGCCATTGTTCCATGCTTCTGGTGATAAAGCAGCATTATAACTTAGTTCCTTCCAGCTAGGGATTGTACCTCTCCTTTCGGTACGGAGATTGATGGTAACTTCTCATCATCTTGGAATTTACCAGAAGAAAGTTAGCTTGGGCCCTCATCTTTTCTCTACCTTTGCTGTGTACCTGGTTTTATGTAACTTTCTAGGTAAGCTTTTCTGGCTACCCAGGGCTCTGTACATGGTTAGTATGCATCAAGTTTAACACATATTGGTTTTTCATAAAGTGTCTACCTCTGAGCTTGGTGCTGTAAGAAACAAAATTGGCTACAATACAAAGTGTGCGCCCCCCCAAGAGGTTAAGAACTATCAAGGTAGCTGGGAATGAGCCCAGGAGTTGGAAGCCAGCCTAGGTAATGCAGAAAGACAAAGTCTCCAAAGAAATGAAAATAAAGCAAAAAACCTAGTAGTGGAGGCAAGACTTACCCAAGCAATAATGGAAAGAGATAAAAAATTGAGAGCTGATGGGATATTCAGGAAGAGGACTCTGGGAGCTAGAGTGTTGTAGAATAGTGTAAAAGACAGGGTTTAAACTTAAGTGAGATCTCAATAGTCTGAGGGATTTGGGAGATATATGTGAGCTCTATTGTGGTATAACAAAACATTCAAAAGCCTAGTGTCTTAACACAACAACAGGTATGTATTTTCACATGGTTTCTGGAGCTCAGGAATTCAGTAGCAGTTTAGCTGGGCCCATTGCAGTATTTCTCATGAGCTCATAGTCAAAGTGTTAGTCAGGGCTACATCTGTTCCAAGAGTTGACTGAAGGATCTACTCTCCAGCTATATCATGCCCATGGCTGGCAAGTTGATGTTGCTGTTGCAGAAGGCCTCTTTTCTTTGGCCCATGCTCTCCCCAAAGGGCTGCTAGATAGTCCTCATGATTGGGGGCAGCTGGCTTTCCCCACAGAAAATGATCCAAAAGAGAGAACCAGGCAAGAACAATAGGATCTTTGAGGACCTGCCCTTGGAAGTCACCTGTCTTTTTTTTTTTTTTTTGGCAGTCTTTCTTGGCTACTCAGGTGAGCCTTAGGCCATGTATAAGGGGCTACACAAAAGTGTGACTACCGGAGTGGGATTCCCATCTTGGTGTCTAGCTACCTTGGTCTTCCCTCTGGCCTCCAGTGATTCATGTACATCCTACATGCAAGGTGTTCTTACCCCTCCCCCCAAAAGTCCCCTTGTGTGTCCTGTAGGTGTGGCACCTGCTCCATCTTTTGAATCTAACTTAGGGCCAGATACAGGTGAGGTTCTTTCCATCTTGTTTCTTTAATTCAGCTCCTCAAGCATGCTTACTCCCTATCTAGATCCCTGAGTTACAAGACACAAGTTGCCTGCCCCCAAAGTTCCAGTATGCTATGGTAGGATAGGCACAGGAACCTGCTGTACACCTTCTAGTTCAAAAATGAGAGCAAAGAGAAGTATCCTGGGGTCACTTCTAAGGTCAGGGGCTTGGAATATTTGTAATCTGCAGCCTTTGTAGTTGGTAAGGCTTAGAGGAGTTGGGCCATGTTCCAAATATTGTAGCTAGTGGGTGGCAGAGGCAAACTTCAAACCCAGCATTCCAGCATTGCCTGATTCCTGAGCCTCATGTCCATTGTTCTAGATGGATCTGCATGATCTGAGGCTACCATGTGTGAGGGTGGATGAGAGGGCAGTGTTGGACAGAGTGAAGGCATTAGGAGCTGTGACCAGTCAGACTTCTGCCTCTGCTTCCCTTTGTCCTCATTATTTATAGATATGGCTTATCCAAACCTCAGCAAGTAGTGGGACTGAGGCAGATAAATCATGCCAGTGCTCCGGAGAAGCTGGGATGCCCCTTCTACCCCTGACTTGAAAGTCCTCTGCCATTTGCTTTCCCCGCCCACCCACCTTAGCCATGTAAAATGAAAGAGAAACTTTCTTCGTCCTGGAAATGACCTCACATGGTTAGCCATTGGCCCAGTCTCTGCCAAGCTGACAGTGGACTGGGCCCTGTCAACAAAATTCAACATGGACACAGCTGAAATCACATGGCCTTGATAGATGGGATTCACTGCCTGGCCTGACCTAGTACTTCATCTCTGATCTCTCCAGGGTAAAGGTCGTTGGAGCCAGCAGAAGACACGATCTTTTAAATCTCCCACTCCAGTGAAGCCTGCAGAATCATGTACACCCTCTAAGTGCCAAAGTATTGGTCCAGAGGAGGCCTCAGAGTCACCTACTGCCCGGCAGATTCCACCAGAGGCACGGAGGCTAATAGTGAACAAAAATGCTGGTGAGACTCTCCTGCAGCGGGCAGCTCGCCTGGGTTATAAGGTAAGTGAGTGAGTGAGTGAGTGAGCTCCCTGTGAAGGTGGTGACAGGATGACTTCAGTCTGTGCCTCAGGAATGGGCTGCTCACCCTTGGCTCTGCTTGGGCTGGAGTCTGGGTGGCCTCCCTCTACTGCCCACATAACCTCTGAGGCTGCTATGCTCCTTGTCTGATCTCAGTGTGTGGGAATGTAAGCTCATTTCAATGTCAATTTGGGATAAATGCAATTGAAATGATAATACAATATCATCCACTACATTCCTAGGCTAGGAAGGGGAGTTTCACTTTGTCTTGGATTTTCCTATATGATATCTTCCTACTCAGAGTGGAACAGAGGTACTTACTGCTCATGCTTTATCTCCTTCAGTTTCCTCTCGTTTCAGCTTTAGGTAGACGGGTCAGGAGCATATTCAAGGAGAAAAATCACTGCTACCCCACCCTGTACTACTTCCATGTACATGGGAAGGAAGACAGGCAAGCAGCGGGTTTTTATTCAATACCTTTTTTGTCATATTAAGAGCTTTGATCATAAGACTGGAGAAATGGCTTAGCAGTCAAAGGCACTTGCTTGCAAAGCCTGATGGCCTGGGTATGATTCCTTAGTACCTACATAGAGCCAGATGTACAAAGTGGCACATGCATCTGGAGTTGGTTTGCAGTTGCAAGAGGTCCTGAAGCAATCATTCCCCCCCCCCCATCTCTCTGGCTTTACATAGGCACTGGGGAATTAAACCCAGGCCACCAGGCATGTAAGCAAGCACTTTTATCCTCTGAGCCATCTCCCCAGCCCTCCTCCTTTTTTTAGAATCATCACCAATAGCCATATTTCCACACCAAGTCACAATTTTCTTCTCTAAGACAAGTTCTGGACAGGCAAGGGAGCTTTTCTGAGGACCTCACCCCAACAGCCACCACATGAGTGAGTGTTCTTGGCCATGAGAAATGCCTTTCCCTTGCCAAAAGATCAGCCCAAAGCTGGAGTCCTGGTCATGGCTGCTCAGGACTGACTTTGTTGACAGAAGATTTTGAGATGTGTCTTTCGTCCCCTCAAACATTTGAGGAGCAGTGAATCTAACTGGGATGATTCCAAAAATCAGACCACTTGTTGCTCACAGAGCTCTCCCTATCCGCACAGGACGTTGTTCTCTACTGCCTCCAGAAGCACAGCGAGGACGTGAATCACCGTGACAATGCTGGCTACACGGCCCTGCATGAGGCCTGCTCCCGTGGCTGGACTGACATCCTGAACATCCTCCTGCAGCATGGGGCCAACGTGAACTGCAGCGCCCAGGATGGCACAAGGCAAGAAGGCTACTGCTCCTCCCAGCTCCCTCCATGCCCGCTGCTCCCCTCACTGCAGAGCCCTGGCCCCATCCTAGACTTTTACCATAGCATACCCAGCGCTGGGCTGGTTGCTGAGAGGCCTCGCCGGGAAGCCTTTTGGAAGGATTTCTGTGGGTGGAGGGGAAACCAGCTTAGGGTAGGAGCTAATGATCTCTTGGGTGGGCCAGTCCATGCTGGTTCCTATGAGGAGGCTGAGTTTACCTAGGGTTTTCCCCACTTTCTACAGCAGTCACCAGGAAGCCCCCTCAGCTTTCCTGAATGTCATCCTGGTAGGCCACCTGTCTCGGGCACAGCTGACACCTTAGGACTTAAACAGGAAGCTAAAGTTGGGGTAACATTCTCCCAGATTTAATTTTTCTAATTTAAACTCTGTGCTTTAACATACATATATATTTAATATATATATATATATATATATATATATACATATATATATACACATAATATATGTATGTATATCTTCTAACATATATTTACAGATGTTACATACATTCTCCATTCTCCTCAGTTCTACCAGAGGGCTTACTTTAGAAGGATGCCAGGGGGACCCAGACCAAAGGATGCATATTCTGCTTAGCACCTGCATGTTATGGAGTCTCTGTCTATTTCTGCCCTTGGAATGTCACCAGGGTCCTTCAGCTCTCACTCACCCTTATATCTGCTTTAACATAGCCTCCATCAGGGATCCGTTCTCTATTTACCAGTGAAAGCACCTGTATCCTAGGGCCTGCCCCAAGATGCAGGCGAATGTAGGAGGGGGAGATGGGAGAGAGGATAGAGCTGTACAGAGCAGAGAAAGAGGTAGGCAGATAAAATGGGGGCTGCAGGCCAGAGGGTGTTCCCTTGTCCCAGGTCTCAAGCACACTACGCTGGGGTCATCTCAGTTTTTCCCCTGATGTGGTAGCCTAAAGCTTAGATGCCCCAGTTATCCCTTGAGTCCTGTGGGTCTCACCTTGTATGACTTCCACAGGCCAGTTCATGATGCTGTGGTCAATGACAACCTGGAGACCATCTGGCTCCTGCTGTCCTATGGGGCAGATCCCACACTGGCTACCTACTCAGGTCAGACGGCCATGAAGCTGGCCAGCAGTGACAACATGAAGAGATTTCTCAGTGGTAAGCATGTGTTGGTATTGCAGCTAGCATCCTCCAGGTGAGCCTCAGACTCCTCAACCCTCAGGGCACCCACTGCAACAGTTCTTCCCAGATAGCTCCCACGAGGAGAGTCTACCCTCTTCACAAACTCCTTTGGGTTTCAGGAATCCCCAGATTCTTTAAAAGCCCCCTTGCCATGAGTATTCACATTACAGCTTCTTTAGGAGCCTTGTCACCTTCAGGGACCCATTTCACAACTAGGTGTTTGGGGCAGACCTTTGCTAGGACAACAGCCCCACGTGTAGCAATTGAGGGCAATATATGTTGTCCTATGCTATGAGCTATGAATGGGATGTCAGTGCCAAAGATGGGGCACCTA
Organism: Zapus hudsonius; assembly: GCA_004024765.1. Classification (NCBI taxonomy): domain Eukaryota; kingdom Metazoa; phylum Chordata; class Mammalia; order Rodentia; family Dipodidae; genus Zapus; species Zapus hudsonius. The sequence goes on from PVHP010012852.1 coordinate 17,298, forward strand.
TCATTTTGCTGTTTTCACAATGTCTCCTTGTTTAAGATCAAAGTGGAACCCTGGGGTTCCTTTCTGAAGCTTTCCTCTTCATTGCCCTTTCCCATGGTGACTGTGATATTCCCTCTGCATCTTTATGTCCCCCTCCTCTCCATTCCTGACTCCTTTCCCCTTCTGTCCATGGTCAGGCCCAGAAGCCATCACCATGTTTATATTCTCATACGTAGGCAGCAGGATATACCTGCAGAAAGGTTGCTCTGACTGAGAAGGGCAGGGGGAAGAGGAGAGGACAGGAGTGCAGTGACATCCTGCCCCAAAACAAGACAAGACAAGGGGCTGGAGAGATGGCTCAACAGTTAAGGCACTTGCCTGCAAAGCCTGACAACCTGGGTTTAATTCCCCAGTTCTCACATAAAGCCAGATACGCAAATGGCGCACGCATCTGGAATTCGTCTGCAGTGATTGGAGGCCCTGTTTCCTGCCTGGATGCCACCCCAGATGCCCCATGAAGCACTGAGTTAGAGGGATGGTGGCTATAGGAAGCACATGAGGAAGGAGGGTAGGGAACTGCTCCTCTCTGACCCTGAACCTTACATCCATGTACATTGCATGGACTTTGGATTTTTAAAAAATATTTTATTGGGCTGAGGAGATGGCTTGGTGGTTAAGGCGTTTGCCTGCAACACAGAAGGACCGGAGTTCGATTCCCCAGTGCCCATATAAAGACAGATGCACAAGAGGTCGCATGTGTCTGGAGTTCATTTGCAGTGGCTGGAGGCCTTGGTGTGCCCATTCTCTGTCTCTGTCTGCCTCTCTCTCTCTCTCTCTCTCTCTCTGTCATAAATAAATAAAATATCTTTAAAAAAATATTTTATTGAACTGGGTGTGTTGGCACACACATGTAATTCCAGCACTCAGGAGGCAGAGGTAGGAGGGTGGCTGTGAATTCAATGTGTAGTGAATTCCAGGTCAGCTGGGCTATAGCGAGACCCTACCTTGAAATAACAATATACATATATGTATTTTATTTATTTATTTATTTATTTATTTATTTATTTATTTGCCAGCAGAGAGAGGCAGACAGAGAGAAAATGAGCACACCAGGGTCTCTATGCTGCCACAAAAGAACTCCAGATGCCTACAAACTCCAGAATCATGTGCCCCTTTGTGCACCTTTCTTTACATGGTACTAGGGAATCAAACTCAGGTTGTTAGGTTATGCAGGCAAGCGCCTTAACCACTGAGCAATCTCTCTAGCTCTGGATTTTTTAAATTTAATTTTATTTATTTGAGGTGAGGGAAGGAAGGGAGAGTGTGGGTACGCCCCGGGGCCTCTTGCCACTGCAAACAAACTCCAGATGCATGCTTCATATTGTGCCTCTGGTTTTACATGGGTGCTGGATAATCAAGCCAGCAGGCTTTGTGAGTGCCTTTAACCACTGAACTATCTCCCCAGTCCCCAAATTTGTGGGGGGTTTTGGGGGTTCGTTCAAGGTAGGGCCTCACCCTAGCCCAGGCTGACCTGGAATTCACTATGTAGTCTTAGGTGGCCTCAAACTCACGGTGATCCTCCTACCCCTGCCTCCTGGATGCTGGAATTAAAGGTGTGCACCACTATGCCTGGCTTTTTTTTTCCTTTTTTTTTTCACCTTGCCTATTCACTTGAGGCATTTAAAGTGTTCTGCTTTTCATTTCCAAGCATTTGCTTGACCATGTTCTCCTTAATAAATCAGCTTCATCCTCCCCTAATGGAAGTTGCAGTAGGCAGAAAGTGAAGGCAGACTTCTGTAGGGTGCAAAGATCCATTTTCTGTGGGTGGGTAAGGTGACTGTGAGCTCAGGGCTGTGCATGGCTTTCCTTGCTCTGTGTAAGCCCAAATTTTTTTTTTGAGGTAGGGTCTCACTCTAATCCATGCTGACCTGGAATTTACTCTGTAGTCTTAGGGTGGCCTTGAACTCACTGCGATCCTCCTACCTCTGCCTCACGAGTGCTGGGATTAAAGGTGTGCACCACCAGGCCCGGCTAGCCCAAATTCTTGAAGTGTTGCCTGGGACTCATACCTTCCAAGTCCACAAGGAGCATCATTATTAACAGGTTTTCTGTAGGGAATTGTGTTGTGAAACAGGAGGGCTAGTGATTGGTCAGCCGTAAGTGTAGACATCATTCTGTGTGGTTGATGTCAGACAACCACTCATGAAGGGCAGCATAGCACTACCTGTTTTGTTATTCTGCCCATCCATTCATTGAGCTCCTATTAGATTCTGGGTCCTGTGCTGAGTACCAGAGACCAGACAGTCAACTGTTCTGCCTTGTTCTGAGGCTTGCAGCACTGAGCTATCCACCCCCCCCCCCATGAGGCCTTTGAAAGGCTTTCCTCTTAGGCCAAATTACTGACAGGCCTGTGACTGATTTTACCTTTGACCTTTTGAAGGAAAGAGCAACACATCCAAACTAGCTGAGAAGGAAAACAGACTCGTTTTCCCCCCTCGGTGGGAAGGAACGCAGGGGCTGGAGGGAGTTGTACAGTTTGGATTGGGCATTGGAGGAGGTATCGAGACTTCTTTTCTTTCACTGGTGAAAGACCACTTGAGGTCACTGAAGAGAGACCTTTGCAGTATGACCCCATGTCAAAGAATGCTCACTTCTCATTTTCCCTGCTTTCATGTCTTTCAGCTAATTATTGTAACAGGGAGAGGTAGGGAGGGCTATCACGGGACACTAGGAACTAGAGAACCTGTACCTGAGAGGCTCTATTCTTCCAATGAGGCACTGAGTGTACTTTTTAAAGACCGCAGAGATAGTTTAGTGAGTAAAGTGTTTGCTTTGCAAGCATGAGGACCTGAGATTGATCCTCAGTATCCCTTTAATATGCTGAGTGCCTATAACCCCAACACTGGGGGTAGAGAAAAGAGGATGTCTTCTGGGACACACACACACACACACACACACACACACACACACACACACACACGCACGCGCACGCACGCACACACAAATCCATACTCGTACCACACATGTACCTGAAATAAGCGTTGAGGGATATATATAACAAAATTGACTATTTGAAAGTGAACAGTTCAGTGGCATTTAGCACATTCAGTATGTAGTCCAACCAGCTCTATCTAGTTCTCAAGCATTTTCTTCATCCCATATGGAATTTGGTTCCTACTCAGTAGATGTAACCCATCCCCCATAACTATGTACCCCCAGCCATCAACATCTACAGTCTGTCTGTATGGATATATCAACGTAAGCCTAGAGCTTAGGGTCTATGTGTCTGGCATGGTAATATACTCTTTACTGGTTTCAAGGTCTGTCCATGTGTTAGCATATTTCAGTGCTCCATTCCTTTTAAATAGCTAATATTCCGTTGCATGTATAGGCTCTGCTTGATTTCTCCACTCATACATGGGCGACTATTCGGACTATGGCCATCTTTTTGGCTGTTGTCAGTAGTACAGCTCTGATCATGCATACACAAGTTGTCAGTTCTGTTGAGTGTGCCCCTGATGGCAGTGGCTGGACCCAGCACACTTTCTCCAAGAAAGGGTGGGAGCAAAGCACTGACAGTAGGATCGGAGAGGAGGGTCACATGGTTCCCAGTGTTCCTCCCGGGTGTCACTCAGGAGCACTTTTGCTCATTCCACTTACCTTTGGGCTCTCTTCGAAAAGCAGGGTCACCTGTCAGTACAAAGCTCTGCAGGCAGTGGAAAGAATGTGCCAGGGGCTCTGAAGGCAGTTCCTAGAGAGGCGCCCCTGGAATGTGGTGCTTTGCAGCTGCTCTGATGGAATCCTTGTGTGACCTCCTGTGGGAGAGGGGAGCCAGCATTTGTTTTGTGTGCTGCTTGAGCACCTTGTAGATTTTCTCTTCCTCCCTCCTTCCCCATGTGTTCACTAAGCTCTTCTTATACACAGAAGACAATAGTGACCTGGTCCCTGCCTTTCTAGAAAGTAGGATTTCCTTCCTTTATCTCCAGTGACACAAAGCAGAGGGGTAGGCTCAAAGCAGATGTCTACCTGGCAGATGCTTCTGGAAGAAAGTACTTCCCAGTCTCAAGTGGCACGGGGTCCACAAGAGGCCTGAAGCTGCAACAGCACCTCAGATTTTCATGGGCCGGGCAAAAATGAAATATAGATACCCCAAGGCTTCCTACTCTTTTTTTCTACCCATTATTCAGAGAACTTCCTTCTGGTGCCTCAGAGGGTGGCTGGGCAAGGAAGGGTTTGGTAACTGGCAGCAGCTGGGGGTTCTAGCTGTTGGGCTGGCACAGAGTGGAGGCACCAGGCTTCAGGGAAGCCAGCTCACTCCTTGGAATGGCTGCCAACTTCCTCCTGGGATTAGCTTTGCGGGTGGCACCCTCACTTTGCTTGTGCCCTTTGGACTCTCTCTGTCCTGTTGCCCAGGGTCACTCAAGGGCTGGTGACACAATCAGCCTGCCAGTTGTGCTGGGCGGCATATTGGTAATTGCTGGGCCATGCACCTATAGAAAACACACTTGATTTTTTCACAAAAGCCAGTTCTACCAGCTGATGCCAAAGGAGGGAAACAGGGATAAGGGTGACCTGAGGGCCATCTTTAGAGCCAGGAAGCAAAAGGTAACTTTTATAGTTGTTTCTGGCAAAACATACATAATGTGAAATTTGCACCACTCACCATTTTATGTAATTGAATGCTAGTATGTCCATTCACAATGTTGCACCCCTTTCATCTCTCTGGTTCCAGAATGTTTTCACCATTGAAAAGGGAGATCTTATCCTCACTAATAGTGACTGATCATTCCTCTCTCCCCTCAACCCTGACAGCCACAATCTGCTTTCTGTCTCAATGGATTTGCCTATTCTGTGGCCTTTGTGACTGGTTCTTTCAAGATTCATCTTTGTGGCATCCATGGTCTTTTGTGTCTGGCTCCTTTCTTTTATTCAGCACCCATGTTGTTCCTTTTTATTCTTGAGTAGTATTCTACTAGGCAGACATACCCATTCATCCACTGATGGACATTTGGGCTATGTCTTCCTAGAGTTGCTATGACCATTCATGTATAAGGTTTTTTTTTTAATATTTTATTTATTTATTTGAGAGAGAGAAAGAGAGGAAAGAGAATGGGCACACCAGGGCTTCCATTCACTGCAAATGAACTCCAGATGCATGCACCCTCTTGTGCATCTGGCTTTTATGTGGGCACTAGGGACTCGAACTCAGGTCCTTCTGCATTGCAGGCAAACACCTTAACCACTAAGCCATCTCTTCAGCCCTTTTGGGTTTTTTTTGAACACATGTCTTTGGTTCCTTTATTTCATTTTTCCCCCTTTTGTTCCTTTAAATGATAGTAAAAGGATTTTTATTTGTTTGCTTGCTTGTTTTGAGACAGGATCTCTCTGTGTAGCCTAGGCTGGCCTGAAACTCTCAATTCTCCTGTCTGAGCTTTCTGAGGAACTGTGATTTACAGGTGTTCTGCCACTATGCTTGGTTTTACTTTATTTCTTTATTTAGTTTGTTTGTTTGTTTTGGAGTTGGGGATTGAACACAGGCATTGGTACTTTACCACCAAGCTACACCCACAGCTACTTCCCTTACTTAGAAATGGAGTGATCATGGCTGGAAGGATGAACATTGGGATAGGCATAGGATTCTGCTTGCAGAGGAATGTACCGTTCTACTTGAAGCATGTCCCCCAAACTACATGCCTTCAGACTGATGTGTAAAAGAGAGCAGAGGATGGGTGGGGACTGGAGCCTGCACATGTCCCAGATCCCTCCAGCCAGCTGTTGACATGCAGGAATGCAGAAGCCTTGTTGCCAGATCTTCTGAATTTTTTTTCACAAAAACTTGGATATCCGTATTTTTAAGTGAAATCCCCCAGTTTTAAAGTGCTACAGGGTATTTTCTTTTATTAAAAACTAGAACACCCATATTCTCTCTCTCACTCTCTCATCTCTCTGCTTATAAATAAATAAATATATATTTATATATAAATAAATATTTATTTATAAGCAGATAATATATAATATATATATTATCTGCTTATAAATATAAAGATAATAAATATATATATATATATATATATATATATATATATATATATATATATATATATATATATATATATATATATTGTCCATAATGAGTTACATTATTTAGTGGGCAAACAATGAGTTGTTATCCCCAATTCCCCAATGCCAGTTAGTACAGTGCTGGAAGGCATTGCACAAGCTGCCAGGGGAAGCTGATCAACGACAGTGGGAGTAAACAGAGACCACTGGCATGAAACATAGTCGGCGGCCATGAATAGGCTGACCACACCTCCTACTGGGAGAGAACAGCAAACCAAGAAAGGAGCAATGGAGAAACCTGGGCCTGGGGGAGACAATCAGCAGCTTTTAAATTCGGCCAAATATTCCACTTAGTGAGGGGGAGCCCTTGACTGGAACTGGGGATTCAGGACGATAGGCACCGGATGCCGTACTCTTGGGCTTACAAATAAATAAATATTTTTTAAAAAGGTTTGGAGAGATGGTTCAGCAGTTAAGGCACTTGCCTCCAGAGCCTAAGGACCTAGGTTAACTTCCC
>PVHP010012852.1:23953-42466 GCA_004024765.1 Zapus hudsonius
CTCTCTCTCTCTCTCTCTCTCTCTCTCTCTCTCTCTCTCTCTCTCTCTCTCTCTCTCTCTGTATTTGTATCTCTCTGTTTATAAATAAATAAATAAATAAAATATTTAAAAAGAAACCCCACTAAATAATGTAACTCATTATGGATAATAAATATTAAAAAAAAAAAAGAAACCCCAAAACTAGCCCATGTTACAGAGGGCTAGTTTGGGCTGCTGGCTGCTGATTTGCAGTCTGACTGGGAGCAGGAAGTGGAACTCTCTCTTCTCCCCTGGCTCCTCTTGTGACCTCCCTTCTCCCCAGCATTCCCAGCATGGATCCTCGGAGATTTCCTCCTTGTCTCACCAATTTATCTTTCATCAGATCACCTCTTGGATCTTCAGGGCCGGGCAGAGGGTGATCCTTGTGCATCCTGGGATTTTTACAGCAGTTCTGTTTTGGGTAAGCACTGAGTGGGAATCCCACCCTCCTCTGTGGCTCTAACAGGGGTGGGGTGGGGGATAACCCTTCAGTGGTAGGAGTCACCCTGTGGAGGTGGCACTTCCTCACCAATAGTAGCCCACAGAAGCTTCTAGATTTGGTTAATGCCATCCTTCTCAGCCCTCCACTACCCTCCACCCTAGGTTCTTTATAAATCCTCTCTTTTCCAAGGTCCCTTTCTCCTCCCTTATGTTAACCCAGAAGTAGCCTGTATGTGCATTGGCACCTCTTCTGGTACTGCTCACTCCCTAGAAAGTCCCAACCCCTCATCTGGCAGCTTTCGTTCTCTCTCCAAATGCTGCTATCTACTGAGCCTTTAGTCCTTTGGCCCAAGCTGCTTCTCATGGAAGATCAATGCACCTTTGTGGTCATCCAGCTTCATTCGTTGGGCCAGGGGCTGATGATGAGCAGACACCTTCACCCCTAACTTTTGGGGAATCTAGAGCAGGAGAAGGTAGGGATGGAATGTAAAGAGTCCCAGAGTTCAGAATCGGGAAGCCAGCAGCTTTGAAAAGCTGTAGCCACCGAATGACAGGATTGCTGATAGTATTTTCAGGCTTCCATCTAGAGCTCATCCTTCACATCATTTTATTTTATTTTTAAATTTTATTTTATTTTTTGATTTCTCAAGGTAGGGTTTCACTCTAGTCCAGTCTGACCTGGAATTCACTCTGAAGTCTCAGGGTGGCCTTGAACTCACTGTGATCCTCCTACCTCTGCCTCCTGAGTGCTGGGACTAAAGGCATGTGCTACCACGCCTGGCTTATTTTTTCTAATCTAATCAGAGGGCAACAGAAGATAATGAATCTATGGCCACCAAATCCTTCCTGTCCCAAGTTTATTCACAGCCTGTAGTCTTGTGTTGTCTCCTAAGCAGCCTCCTTAATACCCCTTTATCTGGTTGGAGCATTCTCCCCTCATTGTGCACTCACCTTACAGAGAAAAAGGACGGGTTTGCCTGTGACCTCCTGCATGACCCTCCTGGGAGCTCCGAGAAAGGAGATGATGCAGAACAGGATGACTTCATGTTTGAACTCTCAGACAAGCCTCTCCTCCCTTGCTACAATCTCCAAGTGTCAGTGTCCCGAGGGTAAGTGCCCAAGAGGTCTGCAGGGACTGTGCTCCTCTGGCCCGCCTCCCACAGAAGGTGAAGCTCTACCAAAGGAGGAAAGGACCTGGGGAATGGGAGCTGGAGCAGAAGAAAGATACTATGGTACAGAATGAAATGTATGTTCAAATTAGAGGTACATGGACCTCTAAAGCTGCCCTGTGTCCATTAACTGTATGCATTTCCTGTCCCCCTCCCAAAATTCAGATTTACTCAGAAAGTTTTGTACATTATTGCTGTGTGTAAGAGATAATCTGGGAGGTATTTGGGTTGGTGAATTATTAGGATCTCTGGAACATTTTTGTGGTTTCTGGGGACAGCCAGAAAGAATATTTCTAACTGTAATTCTTGGAAGAGCTGAGACATATGGTTGCCATAGCTGGGAAGCCACTAGGGTCCTTAAGTACTCACAGCCTTGACCAGCACATGACTGTACCTATGTTAATGGGGAGCAGCCAGGTTCTGGCAACTAGAGTATACCTGGTACCTAGTATTAGAGTGAGCCCACTTATTCTGGGTGGCTTGATTCGGGGAGGTCAGCAGTCTGCAGGGCTGTGGTGTTTGCTGTGTTTTCCCTGTGCAGGTGCTGGGCAGGATCAATTGCCTTTTTGTTTTTAGCTTCATTATAAATATCATTATAAATATCTTTGAAAACAATTTTAAGAATAATTTTCCCAGGGACCACTTTTTTTTCGAGGTAGGGTCTCGCTCTAGTCTAGGCTGACCTGGAATTCACTCTGTAGTCTCAGGGTGGCCTCAAACTCATGGTGATCCTTCTACCTCTGCCTCCTGAGTACTGGGATTAAATGTGTGCAGTACCACATCTAGCTGAGACCACTATTTAAAAAATATTTTTAAATTTTTAAAAATATTTATTTATTTATTTATTTATTTATTTATTTATTTATTTATTTATGAGAGTGAACGAGAGAAAGAGGCAGACAGAGACAGAGAGAGGAGGAATGGGCACACCAGGGCCTCCAGCCTTTGCAAATGAACTCCAGACACATACTCCATCTTGTGCATCTGGCTTTATGAGGATACTGGGAAATCGAACTTGGGTCCTTCTGCATTGCAGGCAAAGGCCTTAACCTCTAAGCCATCTCTCCAGCCCCTAAAAATTGTTTTTATTGTTTTGCAAGAAGAAAGAGACGAAATGAGAATGGGTATGCCAGGGCTTCTTGCCACTGGAAATAAACTTCAGACACATGTACCACTTTTTGCATCTGGCTTTATGAGAGTGCTGGGGAACCAAACCCTGGTTATCAGACTTTGACCACTGAGCCATCTCTCCAGCTCCCAGATACCACTTTTTAAAGATGTAGATCCTATATTAGAAAATAAAGGGCTGGAGAGATGGCTCAGCAGTTAAGGCACTTGCCTCCAGTGCCTAAGGCCCCGGGTTCAATTCCCCAGGACCCACATAAGCCAGACCCACAAGGTGGTGGCCCTGGCGCATTCTCAGCCTCTCTCTCTCTCTCTCTCTCTCTCTCTCTCTCTCTCTCTCTGTCTCTCTCTGTCTCTGCTTGAAAATGAATAAATAAAATTAAAAAAAGAAAATGAAGCAAGTTAGCAAGGTAAAGCCAGGATAGAGTGGGGTGAGCTCTGAAGGAGGAATGCATCCAGTGAGCCCCTCTCTGCAGGATGCTGATCACTGAGTTCCTTTCTTTGTATCCCTTGTCCCACAGCCTGAGAAGAATAAAAAATAGGCCATATGATGATACTATTGAGGATCAAGTTTCCAGAGGCTTTTGGTCATTTTGAGCAGAAGTTGATCCTGGAGGGTGGGGCTGAACTTCTGGGATATAGCACAGTTAATTAATTCCTCCAGAGGATTTGGCACCTCCTTCTCTGAAACAGGATCTTGGGCCACATACAGTGAAAGGACCAGGGGAGTCTGCCTTAGGTGTACACAGAACATGAGTGACCATGGGTCATGTACCAATGTAACGTCAGGCAGCAGGCGCCTTATCAGCTGGGTGACTTCCTGACATGACACCCCCCAGTACTTATTCTGAAACTGTCCTTCCCCACAGCTACAGCACAATATGGACCTGTGGGGTCTTTAAAGAGTAGGGCTTGGTGGCCCCTGCGTATAAAACCATCATTCTAAAGGCTGAAGCAGGGATTGGAGTTTGAGGCCAGCCTGGTCTATATAGCCAAATTCTGCCTCAACAAGAAAGTATGGGGGCACAGCCTGGGCTATATAGCCAAATTCTACCTCAACAAGAAAGTACGGGGGGGGGGTGACTGAAAGCCTTTGAGTCATCAAAGCAAGGTTGGATTCTTTTTTAATTGTTTTTCTTTTTTTCCTCTTGATTTTTTGAGGTAGGATTTCCCTCAAGCCCAGGCTGACCTAGAATTCACTAGGTAGTCTCAGCCTGGCCTCAAACTCACAATAATCCTCCTCAAACTCACAGTGATCCTTCGACCTTGGCCTCCTGGGTGCTGGGATAAAGGCATGTGTTACCACACCTGGGGGGAGGGATAAAATGGGCACACCAGAGCCTCTAGCCACTGCAAATGAACTCCAGATGTATGCACCACTCTTTGCAACTGGCTTTACGTGTGTACTAGGGAATCAAACTCGTGTTGTTCGGCTTTGCAGGCAAGTGTTTTAACCTCTATGCCATCTCTCCAGCCCATTTTGTTTGTTTTTTCGAGGTAGGGCCTCACTCTAGCCCAGGCTGACACTCTGTAGTTCCAGGCTGACCTCTAACTCACCAGAGATCCTCCTACTTCTGCCTCCTGAATGCTGGGATTAAAGTTGTGCACCACCACACCTGATTGCAAGCAGGAATGTTTAGAAGGGGTTTTCCTCATTCTTTGAAAGAGATGGTCCAAGTATATGGTGTGGATCATTCCTTTCTATTAACCTAATGACATGACAGAGTTTGCTTTTATGTGGAAGAAATGTTAAATTATAGAGATAAGGACTGTGGGTCTGGAGAGCTTTTTAATACAGAACAGTGGAGTTCATAAACATGCTTTAAGCAGCTGTACTGGGTCAAACCCTGAAATCCAGAGCATAGTTATGGCCTTCAAAGCATCCATTCTAGTGTAGTAGACAGGTAAATAGAGCAAATGTTCTAAGTGGGTTATTATTATATAAATTGAAATAGGCCGGGATGGTGGTACATACCTTTAATCCCAGCACTCAGAGGTAGGAGGGTCGTTGTGAGTTTGAGGCCAGCCTGAGACAGTGAATTCCAGGTCAGCCTGGGCTAGAATAAACCCCTACCTTAAAAAAAAAGGCTGAATTAAGTGTGGTGGTGCAAGCCTTTAATCCCAGTACTTGGGAGGCAGAGGTAGGATCACCCTGAGTTCTGAGTTCAAGGCCACACTGAGACTACATAGTGAATTCCAGGTCAGTCTGGGCTAGAGCAAAATCCCATCTCATAAAAATAAGGTCTGGAGAGGTTGCTCAGTGGTTAAGGCATTTGCCTCCAGTGCCTAAGGCCCCCAGTTCAATTCCCCAGTACCCACATATGCCAGACCCACAAGGTGGTGGCCATGATGCGCTCTCTCTCTTTCTCTCTCTGCTTGAAAATGAATAAAGAAAATATTTTTTTAAAAATAATAAAAAATAAGTTAATTAATTAAAAAACAAAAATAAATAAAAAGCTGAAATACTTTAGAAGAATGTTAAAGAAAAAAAGTGCCTCCATTCCTAGGCACCAGAGAGGACTATAGTTCATATAGATTTTGTAGCCCTTTGGAAGAGGGCTTTGTTTTTTTTTTAATATTTGAGAGAGAGAGAGAGAGAGAGAGAGAGAGAGAGAGAGAGAGAGAGAGAGAGAGAATGAATATGGGCACGCCAGGGCCTCCAGCCCCTGTACATGAATTCCAGACGCATGCACCCTCTTGTGCATCTGGCTTTACATGGGCACTGGGGAATTGAACTGTGGTCCTTCTGCATTGCAGGCAAATGTCTTAACCGCTAAGCCATCTCTAAGCTGGGCTTTGTTGAAAGTATTATAATAGGACTATGAACTAAGTGGCATGAGACCACAAAATGTGGGCTGAATACTCTGTTACTTTAGAGGAAGGTTTTGCATCTTGAAATGACATCTAAACTGGACAGGAAGGAGAGAAGGGCTGGGGGGGGGCTGACATGAGCCATGGCATACAAGTTCAAAAGTCACCGGGCATGGTGGCACACACCTTTAATCCCAGCAGTCAGGAGGCAGAAATAGGAGTATTGCTGTGAGTTCAAGGTCACCCAGAGACTACATAGTGAATTCCATGTCAGCCTCGGCTAAAGTGAGACCCTACCACAAAAAAACCAAACAAACAAACAAACAAAAAAAAACAACAACAAACAGGTTCAGAGGAGCAGGGGTAGCTCTGGATCCTGTGGCTGGTACTCAGTGGGGCAGGGGTTGCCATATGGGTGGGTGTGTATGGAAGGGCTGGAGATTAGATTGAAGAGGTTGAATCAGGTCATCTTGCTTATAAGAACTAGGTGTGGAGGCTTATGTTTGTGATCCCAACATTCAGGAGACTGAGGCAGGAGGATTGAGAATTAAGAATCAGCCTAGGCTACATTGCTAAGACCATGTTAAAAAAAAAAAAAACTTGTTTTTTTAAGCTGGAGGCACTGTAAGTCATCAAAAAAACTGTTCAATGGGAGAGTGGAGGATCAGGTTTTCTCTTTAGAAAAGAGGGTGCAGAATGGAGGCTTGGGAAAGGAGGCATGTCAGGGGGGCTAGTGCATGGACAGTGGAATGGCTACTGAGATCATTAACACGAGGACACAGTATTTCTAACTGGTTTTGTCCATGTAAGTATTTGGCTTCTCGGGAAGCCCTCCCAGCTGTCCCCAAGCTGCCACCCAGTCGGGTGTGCTCCACAAGGGCAGACTGGCTGTAATGTGAACCCTGGTCCTGTAGAAATGTCAGTGCTGTCACTACTTTTAGAGAGAGAGAAAAAAAAACTTGTCTAATGCGTTCCAGAGCCAAAGAGAAATGCCTTTCGGATTACCCCGCAGTTTAGGCCTTTCTACAAGCCCCTTCCTCTGCTGGGGAAGATCTGGGAGGAACAGGAGGCTGGGGAAGCAGGAAGGCTAGGGTGGGGGCCAGGAAGAAGTAAATGCCAGGCCAGGGGGATATAAGCCAAGCCTGGGGATGCCCACTAAGAGGTTTGGTTCTAGAACACCCATTTCCCCACTGGCTTGGCTCATGGGATAAGTGTTCACCAATATTCAGCTAGAACTGGGCCAGGTATGGCCTAGCCTCACCCCAGGAGCCTATGGTTTTTTGGGAGGTAGCCCAACTGGCGGGTCTCAGTGGCCTGTGGGGGTCACTGGACCTACTGGCCCTCTGGTGCCCTAGCACTCCCTCTGAGCCTACTTTCCTAACTGGGTTTTGTCTTTCCAGGCCCTGCAACTGGTTCCTCTTCACTGATGTCCTGAAGAGGCTGAAGCTTTCCTCGAGGATCTTTCAGGCCCGATTCCCGCACTTTGAAGTCACCACCTTGCCCAAGGCTGAGTTCCACCGGCAGGTGGCCAACAGCCAGCTGCTGACTCCTGCTGAGAGGCCTTCGGGCTTGGAGGACATATGTGCCCTGGGCTCCCCCGAGACTGTAGAGCTGGTGCGGTATGAGCCCGAGCTGCTGAGGCTTCTGGGCTCCGAGGTGGAATATCAGTCTTGGAACAGTTGACACAAACAGCCCTTCTCTGGTGGTTCTGCTCTGAGTTCACCCTTCCCCACCTCCTATGTCTCTCCCACTGAGCACCAGACTGCAGAATGAGGCAATAATCCAGACCAACAAGAAGCCGCCTTATCAATGCCAGAATTAGTGACTGGATTGTGTTTTGTTTTTTTGGTTGCAGTTAGCTCTCATCTCCCTGTCGTCATCATTGTTGTGGTTGATGATGGGGGTGGAAAGTTGAACTCCACGCCTGAAGACGAGAGGTCCAGGGATGGTGGGAGGTGGTGCCAGGGTTTCCATGCATCTGATCAAGACTAAACATGGCCCTGGGTGCCTGTGGCCCGTCCTGAGGAGAAATGCGAAAAGCCTAAATCTCTGAGTGCCCCCTTCTGTCTCCTTGTGCTCTTCTGTCTTCCATAGTATTTATTTTATTAGTATTTAATTTGTATTGTTTCATTGGTTTCTGATAAGTCTGTGTCACTGTGACGATTTGAGACAACGTGTCGTATTGAGGGACTTTCCTTACCTCCTTACCTTGCCTTTCTGGATAAGCTTTGGGGCTGTCCCCTCCCTCTGACAAACTTATCACCAGGTTGTCTTTGCCCTACTGGGGAGGAGGTAGGGTGGGGAAGGGTCATATGGCTAAAAGAACCTAGCTGCTGCTGGCCCAGAGCTGGGGGGCTGGGGGCAAATCCCTGGCCTTTGGTGCTCCCCCACCCCCTGACAGTCTTGCTTCTCTCTGCTCTCTGTAGCAGCCCTGCCATCTTGAGACTAGTGTTTACTACGGAGAGGAGAATCTAGAGTGATTGGTCCCTGAGTTACTCTAGTGAAGGAGAGTTGAGAATGGGCCTGAGGGCTGAGGGCGCTCCCCTCAGAGTGCATGGGATGGGTTTGTTCTGGCATCTTTTGCCCTGTACCCTCACCTGTCCCATCCTAGCCACCCCATCTCAAGACACTGAGCCTCCCATCTACCCTTCTCCCCCTTCCCAGACGCCCAGTACCCTTTCCTCTGTCCCTGTTCCCCCTTGGAATCTGTCAGGGGCTCTGGGAAAGTCAGGCATCAGCTGTTTCCTTCCCCAGTGCAGGACAGCTCCATACCCTCTTGAGGACCTCGGGTCCACAAATGTCTAGGGTTCCAAGAGATCTGTTCAGGGTGTTCAGGGCGAGGAGGGAGCCTGGGATGTTTCGCTGTCTCCACCCATCTGTGGCATTGTCTTTCCCACTCGTTATTTTTCTATCAATTGCTATTTTTCCGAACAATCCTTGTAGAGTATGTGCCATCCAAAGGCAGGAAGGCCTTGCAGTGGCTGGTTCTGGTTGGAGATGGTACAGTTTATTGTACAGGTGCTAAACAACAACAAAAGAAGAAAATGGAAAAAAGAAAAAAAGAAAAAAAAAGCCAGTTTGAGGATGGGACAATCTGTTATCCGGAGGCTCTTGACCCATTCAGGAGAATTGGTGGTTATTTTCTTTGTATTGTGTTCTTTGTTCCCAGGGGAATTTCTGGGCCCCTTTGACAGCTCCCTGTCCCCACCATCCTGCCCAACTCGTTTTGAACAATTGTTCTCCCTTTTTAACAACAGAAATTATATATGTATGTATATATATATATGTATATATATACATATATATATAAAGTTGAGGGGTTTTGCATTTCAATTTTCTTTGTTTTATTGGGTTTATGATATTGTGTGATTTATGTTTTGCCTTTTTTTGGGGGGGATTGTGTTTTCTGGCACCCTTAATGTTTCCTTTGAAGCAACTGGCTGTGCAGTCAAAAACACTTGCATACTGGAAAATCCGTGTCAGGGCCTCTGTCTCCTGTGTCTTCACTCTCTTTCAGATTCAGCCAGTGGGGAAGTCCCAAAGCGGATGCAGTGGGTGAAGGAAGAGTGGTCACTGGGTCATGATCTGGAAAGAAAAGGCAGGGGCAAGTCCCAGGGGCCCCTACTGGGCTTTGGGAAAAATAGTGTCTGATTTAGGCTGCTTTGATTTGGAGGTGTGTAAGCAGGAACATTCCTCATTTGCAATAGGAGTAGCAAGACTTGGGGGAGGGGCGCGGAGTTCTAGGTAGCTGAGGGGAATGACTCTCTCTAAGGAAATCATCAGCCTGCTGAACCCCCCCCCCCTTCCTGCCTTGGACCACCCACCTGGCTGTGCTGTGAGTCCCCACCTTGCCCTTGCCTCTGCACTCACTGGCACTGTGTGAGTGCTTTCCCTGCATAGTGGTGGCCTGCTGCTGTTCTGGTAAGCTCTCCAAAGGCAAGACACCCATCCTATTTCCCTTCCCAGTTTGGACAGTGACAGAATCTTTATTTAATTCTCTCTGCAGGCTCCAAATGTGTTTGTTATTGCTTAAGGGAACTGAGATGTTGGCGAGGCCTGGGCTAAGGGCTAAGACCTTTTAAGCGATATCCATGGCATGAGTAGACAGGTCAGGGGAGCAGTGGTTCTAGCTGCCCGGAATCCAGCCATTTCCCAAAAGTGAAATGTGAGCTGTTCTTGCTCATGCCTCAGAAGTTCACATGCACTGCAGTCTTTCTGTCCAGATGCAGGAACACCATTCTTTTGAGCCACACTACTAATCTTCCTCACTGGACTTCCTGTTCCTGCTTTCTCATCCCAAACAACCCCCAAAGGTTCTGATTTCAGCTCAGTCCTCTGGAACATTCAGTTAAGAAGCCAGACGTACATGGTGAAATTCGTGGAGGCTAGTGGAGAGGATTGTTGGGTATTTAAGACCAGTCTGGACGACATAGTATTAGGCCAACTGGGGCTATATGGCAAGACCCTGTCTGAAAATGTGAAGCACTGTAGTTCAGAAGTCAGACACATCAGTAGGTCATGGAAGCCTTGTTGTAGCTGTTAAGATTTGCCAGAATGCCTAGAGAGCTCCAAGGGCTGAGCAGGGCACCTAGGGGGCCAGGAAAGGCTTCTGAGGAGAGGTGATGCCTAGTGTAGTGCATATTTAAATAAATATAAAAGCCATTCCAGTTGGCAAGGAATGGTGTTTGCATTAAAGGGACAATCTGAGCAAAGGTGTGGACTTAAGAACAGAGGAGAGTTGAAAATGGGATCAAGAAGCAGTTTGCATGCTTTTGGATTCCCTTACCTTACATGGAATTCACGGTCTGGTGGCAAGGATCAAGCTAACAGAGGGACAGACTATACTGAATGGCTTAGGCCCAGCTGATGGCATGTTCTTAGTCTAATCCTTCTAGTGTGGAGTAGGGGGAAGGATAGCAGCATCACTTACTGACCAGGCCCAACAACGGACCGTTTCCTTACTTACAGATCAGTGAGAATCTACACTGTCTAATTTAAATTGCTTCCTCCCCCGTGCCAAGGTCACGAGTGTGCAGTTTATGACCATCTTGCCAGGAACGCCCTGGGAGTCCCAGGTCAGGATCCCTAGGTGATGGGGGAGGAGTGGCAGAGCGAGCAGTAAACCGTCCCTTCCATATCTAGTCTACTAGCCAGGAAGCGGTGGGATGTCTTCAGGTAGTTTGACGGGTGTTTTAAGGAAGGGCGGGGTACACCCTGCACCCCTGCTAGGGAGATGCAAGGGTTCCTGTAGGATGTACTGACCCCGGCGGCGCCCCTTCTCCAGGAGTCGGTTCAGGCTGGCAGCGCCTGGGGGGCTCTCCGCAGGATCAGAAAGCCATGGGGACACCCTACCTATAGACACGTTTAGGGGCCGCGTGCTCACCTGCAGGTAGCGGAGGCAGGGGGAGGGGCCACAGGGGGCGTGGCCACGGAGCGACTGGCCAATGGGGGGCGGGTGTCCCGGACTAAATTTCCCTGGCAAAATTGAGCCAGGGGCGGGGAAAGTTCGAAGCTTAGGAGAGAGGGAGGTTGTTGGTGGCGGAAGGTGCCACCGAGAGGTAGTTGTGGCCAAGGGGCATGGCCGAGGGACCAGAAGACCCCTGTGCGAGTTCCCTCTGGGAGGTGCTGGCCCCGCCCTAGCCGCCCCTCCCTCCCAGTCCTCGCTGGTCACCAGCGTCACCTCTGGTCACCTGCTGCACGTTAGCCTCCATGGTGCTGGGAGGCCAATGAGCTCATGCACCCCAGGCCCAGCGCCTCCAAAGCCTGAGGCTAACTGCTTCTGAGTACGTGATTAGGCCAAAGGGCGTGTGACCAGCAAAATAACTTCTTGTCCAACCTCGCCCAGGAGGACTGACATTTCCACCATAGTCCCACCTGTGGATGAGGAAAGAGTTGTTGGGCAGTCCTGGAAGGGAGGTAGTGGAAAAAAGGCAGGAATTCAGGAGTGGCCTTAAAGGCAGGCAGCTCTGGGCTTCTTGCAACGGGAGGCTGTTGTCCAGAGATAGCTGAACACATGGGCAAAGACAGCGCAATACACAGCGTGCTGTGAGAATCCCTGAGGAAAGGGAAGTTGAAGATCTCACAACTGGAATGGGGCTCATTCATCCTTTCAATAAGCATTTATTGAGCACCTACTATGTGTCAGGCACTGTGGATAGGCACTGGGGGGAGAGCAGTGGTAGCACAGTCCTTGTTCTGGAGGAGCTCAGTCTAGTGGAGAGGGAACATACAAACCATGTAAGGAACTACGATGTGCTAGGATCAAGAGGTACAAAGTGCTGTAGGAGCCCAGAGAATGACTCCTAACTCCATGAGACCATCACAAAGGCTGCTTCTGTCTCCTGAGGTTCAGCACAGGTAAGTTATCACTTTGAGTAGGAAAGAAACAGGACAGGTACGTTTCTTCAGGGGCAGAGGATGTTCAAAGTAATAACACATGTTGGGTATTAAGATGGCATATGTGTGTGAGGGTACCATGAGGGCAGGGGGGACAGTGAAGCACCCAGGCAGAGAAAAGGACAGGTTTGACCCCTATCTCCCACCAGTTCAAACAGTGACTCTTCATTGATGTTCATTTCCTTTATAGCATGCTGTCCACTTGTGTGATACAACGCCCCCATGCACGTAAGGGGACAACACATTGATTGAAGTGACTAAATAGGTACAAATCATTGAAGGTCCAAGTAACAGTCTGTGATTATACTAGCGATGTCACAGGCTCTTCATGGTCAGTTGCCCAGAGTGCCAATTACAAGTCTAAAATAAATATTTCAAATGAACAATTGGCTCTATCCATGAACCGAGTCTTGAAGGATAGATACAATTTTCAGTTGGTAGTAGGGAGATAGGAAGAACATTTGGGTCGAGCAGAAACTAGTAAAGGAAAAGCCAAACTGGAGAATTGTCAACAGAGGAATGTTGAGGAGCAGTCAAGCCATCATTTTGTAGTAGTACCTTGAGGTGGGATGAGGAACAGTGTGGTGAGCTGGGAATGACAGACAGGACTCAGTGGTGAAGGGCCAAGACTTGGAGCTTTCTCTCATGTTGGAGCTAATGTCAAATGTACAATTTTTCTGGAATCACTGCCCTGAGCTCTCCAAGTACACCTCCATTCCTGCAGCACTCGTGATTCGGCAACTAAAGGGTTAATGTTAAGCTGCTAGCAAGTTTGGAGTGGTGCATACTTCAAGTATCATCCCTACCTGCAAGCTAGGAAGTCACCTGCAAGCTAGGAAGGACAGAATCTGCGCCCTAGCAGACGAGAGGTGATGGGTGTTGTGTGTAGGGAAGGGGAAGCCAGGTAGCATGGGCTAGACTGGAGGCTCTGGGAAAAGACATGCATCCCTGCTGAACAGAACAAGAAGGAGGACCGGAACAAGTGCAGGCAGCCACAGGATAGCTCTGAGATTTCAAGCTTAGAACGTCAGGAAAATGGTGGTACTATTAACATAAATAGGCAAGTAGTAATGGCTTTTTGCCTGCCCCCCCCCGCCAGGTAGGGTCTTACTCTAGCCCAGGCTGATCTGGAACTCACCCTGTAGTCCCAGGCTGGCCTCAAACTCACAGGGATCCTCCTACTTCTGACTCCCCAGTGCGGGGGATTAAAGGTGTACCCCACCTTGCCCAGCTCGTTTTTTGCCTTTTTTATTATGACTGTGGAAAGAATTAAAAATCCACTTTTGATAAAGGTGTTGACAGATATTTATGTAGAAATGTCCAGCAGATTGCTAGGGCTACGAAGCAGAGAATTAAGAGAAAAGCAAGCCCCAATTTAACATTTATCCCAAAGAGCTAGCCCATGAGAACACTGAGACACTTGGGGAACACCCCCCCCCCATTTAAACGGATGATGAGCAACCTACACACAGACACAGAGAAAGGATAATGGGGGCAGAAGAGCTGAGAACCATAGAGAGGCCTGATTCTACCATGAGTGAGTGTTGATGGCTTTCAGATAATTAATTTTCTAAGTTACAGTTGGCAGGGGAGAGGAGAGAATTGGATTTGAGGTTGGGAGGTTAGGGCAGGGCCACCCCTCGCTCATGCTGTGCCTTTATGCACACTAAAAAAAAAACTGGTGACCCTTTCTCAAGATGCTTACTTCTAACCATCAGGTGACTGTCATAATAAGCTGATATAGAAAATTCATTTCAATGCCACTTGCTGGAAACATGTAGTAAGTGCACCTGCACAGCCACAGATGGTCCCCTCCCCTGGGCAGGAGAGAAAAGAACAATGGGAAAGAATGATGACCGGAAGAGGAGAGAAAAGAGCAGCGTGCAGCATAGGAGGTAGTTAGGTCAAGTGGGTACTTTGGCACTGAGGACATAGCAAAACAATGCTCCTGAAGC
Organism: Zapus hudsonius; assembly: GCA_004024765.1. Taxonomy (NCBI): domain Eukaryota; kingdom Metazoa; phylum Chordata; class Mammalia; order Rodentia; family Dipodidae; genus Zapus; species Zapus hudsonius. Next base: position 37,869 of record PVHP010012852.1, read on the forward strand.
ACTGATTCACATTAATCAAATTCACCAGGGTCTAGAGCTGCTTCTGAGCCCAGTATGGCTAAGCTTTGTCCTTAAACTTGGCACGGGAGGCAAGCAGATTTGAAGAAGAGGGAACCAAGGCCCTCAGCTGAGGGCTCGACTTTAGGAGGGAAGTAAGGAGCCATGTGGGAGCTTGCGTGTTCTGGCCCTTGTCATTTCAAAGGAAGTAATTTAGGTATGACAGGTGAGGTGAGGGGCAGTGGTTCACTTGAGGTCTGCAATAGCCGGACAACAAGGATTTTGTGGCAGACACATCTCACCATGTATATGCAAACACACAGGCGTGTGTGAGCAGAAATGGAGGCAGATTCATGCCCCAGTAACTCCTCACTGGTAGAACAGCTCAAGGCAGAAGTAATGGAAAATAAACAAACAAACAAAAAAAACTGGAATAGGGTTGAAGGGCAGTGTGCCCCAAAAGGCTGTTGCTCAGCCTAGGGCTGATCTTACACAAACAACCCTGACCACAAACATGCAGCCAACTCAGGTTTGGTGAGGGACCTATGACAAGGACTGACTTTAGAGAGCTGTTTAGCTTGCTGTCCTTAGCAAGGACTCTGGGTTTCTACCTGCCAGCAAGGTGTGAGCCTGTGGAGGTTGCTCCCAGGCTGAGGTCTCTGCTCTCCCCTCATTTCGTAGTTTTAGTCTACTTGGTCAACTTCTCCCTTAGCAGCACATCTTCCGAACATGTGCACCATTAGAGCTGACACACCTCTCCAGATGTGAGGCATCCAATCTGTACCCCATAGTCTTAGAACAATGACATCGTGGCTTGTACAAAGAGAATTCGAGAGTGCTTTCCCTTAAAACATTTATCCTATCTCTGTGGCTGACCCAGAGATATGCATACAACACAACACAGCATCACAAACACCACACAATATGACACAACACATTTGAAGAGAAGACCTCACAGCTACATCCCCGTCCTCCCCCAAAGTAACAAAGGGACAACCCCACAAGAACATGCAAATATAAACAGATATATTCATAGATGGGATGGTGAGTTCCCTGTGTAGGGACTACAGATGGTGAGGTATAGCCAGGCCTGACACTTCTCCCAAAGCCCCTAGTCAGCCCTGGCTACAAGCTGTTCCCTGGCTCAGGGGTTTCCTTCCATCACCATGTCAGCCCATGTACCAACCAGTCAAGAACATACTCCCTAGAGCTTCTGAAGGTCATGGGTTAATTCTAAGAGTGCTCAAGCTGGGTAAGACTGGACCATGGTGATGTCAGGCAGGGCTGGGGCACTAGGGATCAGGTATGTCAAATTCCACTAAACACAGGGCAGGTACACTACATAGGTCCACATGAAAATGCTGTTCAGCTTCACATAGTGGGCCCTATTTCTGACCTCTTTGTTTATATGTCATGGGGCTCCATCTTAATGAAGGAAGTGGGGTTGAATGGGGAGAAGGGGTCTGGGGTTGGGGATCTGTCTATCAGGCCCTCAGATGTGGTCATACTAGGCTCAGCCACAAGCAGGGACCCTGAGCCTGAGGAAAGCTCAAGTTCAGCCACTGGTGTCAGCCCAACAGTGGGGCAGCTGGGGGGAGAGAAAGTGTGGTTCCCTGTAGCTCTCTGTTTGTGGGAACCCCTTGAAAGCACCTGGCTTGGAAGTGGCTGAAAGTGAGCCTGATCTCTCAGGAGCTCCCTCAGGGTCTCTTCTGGGACCAGCAGCCCTTCCATAGGGGCCCCAGTCACCACGCCCTGCACATATGAGGAGTTCCTCAGCGGCCCCTCCTTTACGGCAGGAGCTGCTGTGGCACCAGAAGTCCTGATAAAGGCAGCAATGACAGTCCCTGGGGGCTGAGGACTGGGCCCTGCTGGTCTGACACCTGTGACCTGGGATGGGGCTGGGTTGTTTGAACGATTGGCCCCAGCCAAAAGTTGGGGGAGGCCACTGAGGATCAGCGGGGCCCCTGGGGCTGCCACCTGGCTCTCCTGGAAATTGGTGTTGAGGGGTAAAGTGGCCTGCAAAGTGAATGTGTCCTTGAATGTTGACATGGGCGGAACACTCTGAAGAAATAGCTGAGTGGGAGCAGAAGTACTGGCAGGAGGCCCATTGGTCAGCACCGTAGTCAACGGGATGGTCTGCAGGGTCACAGCAGAGCTGGGTCCCATGGGGGTCACTCCTAGGTGGACGGGTACTGAAGACATACTGAGAAGAAACAGAAAACAGGGCAGGATAAGGCAGGAGACACCTGGACTAGCTAGGAAGGAGGCATGGAGGAATGGAGCAGTAAGTGCTCTAGCTAACGTTTACGGAAACATTCATATAGGCCCTCCTGCATGACTGATACTGCTCAGGCCTGAAAAAAGCCCAGGAGTTGAAGAAGAATCTTGGCCCACAGTCCGCAGAGCCCGTAAGTAATGGAGCCACAACTCCAACTCATATGAGGGCTTTGCTTGTCTCTCACCATTCCACTCCACTGCTTCCCCACCTCTGAAAAGCTCTCCCATGACCCAAACCAATACAGCAGGACCTGGTCAGAACTAGAACAAAAATTAGACTAGAACAGAAACAAGCCTGCAGTGCAGAGTGGTATGACCTGCAGTGTTCTGTTGACTGGGTGTGGGTGGGACTGGGAGCACCCTGGTGTAATGAGATCAGCCTGAGTTGGCAGCAGAAGCCCCTCCCCCAGGTGAAATCCTAGCTCAGGCAAGTCACCCTTCCTCTTTTTAAAAAACATTTTTATGTATTGACAGACAGAGAGACTGAGAGAGAATGGATGCACCAGGGCGTCTTGCCACTGCAAAGGAACTCCAAATGCATGTACCACTTTGTGCATCTAGCTTTATGTGGGCACTGGGGATTCAAACTCAGGTCATTAGGTTTTGCAGGCAAGTGCCTTAACCGCTGAGCCATGTCTCCAGCCCACCTTCGTCTCTTCACCAACAAGTGTCCTACTGGCTTCTCAGTGGTCTGTAAGGATCCCACAAAACTGGAGACTGAAGAGCTTTTCAAGAAGGTTGATAGCTAAGATGAAGGACTAAGACACTTATTACCTTGGGGCCCTTACCTCGTGGCTTTGGTGAGCTTGGCTGGGCTTTGTGGTGGAGAGATGGGCATGGTGGAGGTAGTGGGGACCTCCTCATCCAGAGACAGTCCCAACTCCAGGCTTGCAGATGGCTGGAGACCAGTGTGCTGAACCTTTGGTTTCTCCCAGGAAGGGCCAGCCTTGTCCTGGGGGGCAGCTCTGGATATGACCTTGGAGCTGGCTCGCCTGGTGATGCTGGTGGGGGATGTGGACGAAGTGGAGGCTTGTGGGTGCACTGCTGGTGAGTCAATTTTCTCCTCCTCATCTTCAATCACCACCAGGTCCTTGGGCATCTCCTTAAACTGGTACACCAGCCTCTGCCCTTCCACTTTGGTCAGGATGCCTCTTTGGTAGTAATATCTAGGGAACAGACAGGGAAAACATGCCACTGAGGCTGTATGGGGAGCTAGATGGGGGCCCAGGGGTGACAACATTTCTGATATACAAGGATGATGCACAAAAAACTGGGTCTCCAATGGTATGGCCGCTGGTAGGACTCAAGTGCTCTGGTAAATAACCCCACCCATGCCCATGCAGGCAAGCCTAATTAAACTCGGTGGGTCACACCCACAGAGAGGGAAATAGAGGGGCTGTCAATGTAGAAGAGGGCCAGGTGTGGTGTGTACACCTTTAGTCACAGCACGTGGGAGGCTCAGGTAAGGACCTCTGTAAGTCTGCAGCCAGCCTGGCACTAACAAAGTGAGTTCTAGGTCAGCCTGGGCTGGAGAAAGACCTTCCCTGATAAAACACACAAACAGACAGAAAAGGTAAGAAGAGGAACTAGTTGGAAAGAAGAGGTTCAGTGGAAGGGGAAAGAGGGAACCAAGAGAAGAGGAATGGGAGGAGATTATGATCAAAATACATTATATCCACATATAAAAACTGTCGGGCTATTCAAGGCCAGCCTGAGACTACATAGTGAATTCCAGGTCAGCCTGAACTAGAGTGAGACCCTACCTCAAAAAAACAAAAAAATAGAAAAAAAACTGTCAGGCTAGCGTGGTGGCACATGCCTTCAATCCCAGCACTCCAGAGGTAGGAGGATCACCATGAGTTCGAGGCCACCCTGAGACTACATAGTGAATTCTAGGTCAGTCTGGGCTATTGTGACCTACCTCCAAAACCCCCCAAAAAAGGAGATGGTTGAAGGCATTTGATTATAAAGCTTGCTGGCCCTGATTCAGTTCCCCAGTACCCACATAATGCCACATGCTAAAAGTAATGCATGAAGCTGGGCATGGTGGCACATGCCTTTAATCCCAGCACTTGGAAGCAGAAGTAGAAAGATTATCATGAGTTCGAGGCCACCCTGAGATTACATAGTGAATTCCAGGTCAACCTGGGCTAGAGCGAGACCCTACCTCAAAAAACAGACCAAAAAACCTATAATAGACTGGGAGTGGTGGTGCATGCCTTTAATCCCAGCACTTGGGAGGCAGAGGTAGGAGGATCACCGTGAGTTTGAGACCAGCCTGAGACTACATAGTGAATTCCAGGTCAGCCTGGGCTAGAGTGAGA